>MQUG01004030.1:0-10889 GCA_007213375.1 Steinernema feltiae | reverse complement strand
AACACCATGAACACCAATCACTCTAACTCCGCCTCATTTGCAGTACTTCCACCTGGACAACCATCCTGCTAAGCCAGGAAACTAGGCTAAACCACTGAGTCAGGCCTAAGCTGAGCCTAGCGCGAAGCCTGAACGCCCCACGAAGCCTTGTACGCCAAGAAACTAGGCAAAGCACCCTCGGCTATGCTTAAGTTCCGTTTGCGCGGTAACGTCGTGTCACGGTTTCAACTGTTTCGCTGTACTTAAATGATGCAGTTTTCAGGGTAATTTCACTCAAATCACTGTCGTTTAGCGCTGAGATTGTTCTGCAATTAAAAGTGAGTTTTGACAATTTTAAAGATCAGCTGTCAATTAAAGTCAATTGATTTCCTTGTAGGATTATTATTATTATTAATCACATTAGATTAATTCCACCTACATCTGCCCCACGGCTGCTGTTGTGGACCCCGATTGCAAAATTTTCTCTGAACTCTGAATGCCGTTTGGATCTGTTTCTTTCAGAGAAAGTAACACATCCAAACGGCATTGTGTCGAGCCTCTTTCACCGCGCAAAACGAATCCAAGGTAATTTTGTTTTGTCTAAAGCATCCAATCAATTACATTTGCATGTTCTAGACGGTTTTTGACATCCACGCGGAAGTCGAAGACATCGTCGGCGAAACAGACATCCGCATATCATTTAAAGGTAACTTAAAATGCTTAAGAAAAAGACATGGTTTCAACTGCTCACTCTCCCCTTGTTTGTGCTCATGTTCCTCGCAGCCCTCGATTGTCTCCTCGTGGTGGCATTGAAATAGGAATGCTGAAATCGCTCATACCATTCTCACCACAACTGTTTGACCAAAAACATCCTAAGTAAATTAATATTTTAAGCAATTTTGAAGACATTTTTAGTTGAAATTTCCAAATTTTTGCGATTATTCTCGATTTGCACGTTGAACATTCTCTTATTTCTATCCTATTGTTGCTTTTCTGACTGTCAATCAGTTATGGTGGTCAGAGGTAGTGAATTTATGAGGAATTAATGGTTGTGTCGTTCTTCCTTCCTGGCTAAACTATAGTTGATGTGGGACGGAATTTTCGTACGTTTGACTCAATTTTCGTTTTCTTTAGGCTGCCATCAAACTACTTGGCCCACACACAGCTCCACTTGCTACCCTCAAGAACTACAATCTCATACACTGCAAAAATCGAGAGTGTATCTGCCTCCACTTGAATGGGACAGTGGACGGCGATATTACCAACTGACGGATAGATGGTTCGTCCAAACCGAATCCATTAGGGAGGAAGTACGGACGAGTTTAACATGGCAAGCTTCCTTTGGAGGGATCAACGGATACAGATACTGTGGTGGAAACGAAAATCTCGTCAGAAAAGAAGGACGTCAGCATTTCTCCTTTATCGATCAAAGTGGCCACCAAGATTATGTCGATATTCGGGCGAACAACTCCGGATGTACTTCGACGCCTTCCAGCGGAGTTCCAATTTCAACGATTTCCAAGTCATCCACGGACTAGCCGCCACCGAGTACCATGGAGTTCATCAGGGCTCCATGCCGCTGTCGACCTGCTGTATGATTGGATTCGAATTGGATTAGAGCGCGCTAATCGCGGGCACACGTACAGCACCTGGATGCAGACAGATTACTGGAATCTGCAGAACAAAGACGGCCTCTCCAACGTCTATACGAATGAGTCGCCGCCGTCGTCCTCCTGGACATCGGATTGCGGAAGCCGGTCAGTTCTTAGTTCGTTTTCATTATAAGCTCTTCTCCCTTTTCAGGCGCCTCTTCTGTGACCGGGAAGACGCGATGTGTAGCAAAGGTCGCGCTATTCGAAAGCTGCAAAGGGTTCGACCTTCTGTTTCAAAGGCATCTACAGAGGAGGCACCAAAGCACGTAAACATTGCTGTTGCGATGAAATAGCATTGCTTTCGGCCAGACCTTGGAAACTGTTTTGGTGGATGAGAAAATTAAGCGGTAAGAATTTAAAATTATAAAAATTGTCGTGCAACCTGATATGAAATTGCGTAAGAATCCAGTCCTTTCGTTCTTTTTTAATTTAAGCTCTTCTTTCTGTTAAGGCACCTATTCTGTGACCGGGAGGGCCGCGCGCTGTCTGGCGAAGGCCGCACTATTCGGAAGCTTGGATGCGTATCAAGAACGCATCCAAGTTATCATGATCGCCCTGTTTAAATTCTTCTACTGTGTAAACTGTCGCTTTCGTCTGTGACATTTATATGAAAACAAACTCATTTAAGACAAAACAGCGGATCTTAAAGGTCAGAACAAGAGCAATCTTTCTGTGTGTTTGCAATTCAGTGAATAAATAGAAAGTTACAATTCTAATCGAACTTATCACTTTGATCTTTTGTCTCCATTGCTTTTATTTTTTGCAAAATTTGAAAGGATCAATATCAGGAAACATCAAGGACGCTTAAGGCGCTTTACTACAAATAATTGATTGAATTGATCGGGAATGACCAACAAATGACGTCAGCCGCTCGTCCGCTCCGTCCTCTTTGTGGCGCACAATGTATGTCAAGTGCAAAATTGCAAAAAAGTCGACTGGAATGACAAATAAACCAACAGAAAACGCAGCGTTCGTTGTGTGACTGAATCGATTCGTCGCCAGCTGAGGGAGGCAGCGTGACACTCGCGACACTTCGTTTCGCAATCGAGGCGCTCGTTTTGAGTTTCTTGTCGTTAAAACTGTTTCGTTGATGCAGTTTTTTTAGGGTAATTTCACTCAAATCACTGTCCTTCAACGCTGAGATTGTTCTGCAATTAAAAGTGAGTTTTAACCTTTTTGAAAGATCAAAATCAGAAAGATTTTGAAAGTGCACCAGTCGCTTTCAATACCGAAAGGTTGGTTAAAGGTTGGCTCACCAAAATCTCAACCAAAATCTGTCAGTGTACCGCAAAAACCGCATAAGTACCGCATTGTAACGACATCAATTTACGATGGAGAAAAAAACTCCGCCAGGCTCCCAGGACCATCGCAAAATTTTCGATTTCGGAGTTTTCAGGCAACGAAATCAACAAAAACGCTGCTAAAGAGATCTAAATCGTCAGGTGAAAAAAAAACAATCTCACGTGATCATTTTTAATTTGACATTTTTCAGCTTAAGCCACGATTGGATGGCTTGCAATTGGCGTTTTGTTTCAAAACGAGAATTAAGTCGGGAGTTGCAACGCGCTATCAAACACGTGAGGCCACGAGCTGACGGTCAACTTCCCGAACAGTTGGAGAATATTTAGCTTTTTAGACATTTTTATGGAATAAAATTGGATTTGTTCATGTAACGTTGCATAGATAGCTTTTTTCCACGCAGTACGTTCCGGTTATAGTTTTGCCAAGGACTAATTAGGGAGAAAGACAGCTCCAACTACAGTCAGCAGGAGATTAGACATTTTCGGCGATGAGTTTAGATGTTCCTTAGGGAACTCCACACCACAACCCGTTCCGCTGGTTGATCACCTTGGTTTTACAAAGCTGGTTGATCAAAATCGCCGCCATTTTAGTGACAAAAAAACCAACTGACATTTTATCATTATTATTATTGAGTATAGGAAATTTTTACTAGGCAGCGCCCAGGGCTAAGCCTGTTCTTCGAATTCCAGGACAATTTAGTGATTACCGTAGTTTGAACAGGCAAAGAGAACACACATGAACCTAAACTCTCGATTAAATGCTCCTAGTTAATTAAGCGATTACCGTACTTGACAACAAAGCAGCTTATCTTTTCCAACTTGTTTCAGCTCACGTTGAGCAGCTCAGACCGGTGGGTTCCACCGCCAGGGAAGCATTCTTCAGCTGATCGATCAAGTCTAAACTTCCATTGTACAGCTGTAAATGGCTGCATTCACCTTTCAATCCGTAATTCACTTGCAGCACCTCTCCAACTGGTAGCTGCATTCCTTTCGGCACGTGGGACAAAGAACAGTCCTGATGGTTCCGGTCCGAGGCGCGTTTCGCCACAATTCCGACCTCGCAATCCGCGCAAACTGAGTGACCGCATGCGGTAAAAACCTTTGGAATATCGTATGGCTCAAAGCAAATCGGACAATCAAGGCTAACGGACGATGGATGCAGGGCTGGTTGACTTGTGCCTTCCTGAAGCACTGCCGTGTGCACTGGAAACATCTTTGGTATTCTCAAACAAAACGAGTTTACCTGATCTAAAACGTTGATTTTGTGAAGAGTACATTTCATTCCAAGCTCCATCTCAGCTATGTAGATGGAGTGGTCATCCTGTTAAACAATTCAAACGTTTCTTATCTCATTGAGGCCACCGACAGCGTCAGTGATGTCTTCCAACGTGTTGGTTCTGAAGAATTTACGATCTACTAAAGGTTATAAAAGAGCTCACCGCAAATCAAGCTTGAAAATGCAAATTCGTGTTCTGATGCCCACGAAATACACCTCCTCGCCAAACACACAACTGTAGACGGGTCGCGTGCACAGCTGATCCACATTGTTCAGAGCTCCTAGCAGTTCCTTTGTCTTTCGAATTTGGTCGCTCATGTGAAAGAAATTCAAAAAGAATCGATTGTTCTCTTTGGTCACATAGTATAAACGGTTGTTCGACCCAAAAACTGGATTGTTTTTACCTGAAAAACAACCAAGTTAATTAAACCTGATAGTTCCAGCACGTCTCCATTGTGACTTACTGATATCTTTGATTTTGTAGTGGCATTTGCTATCCAAGCAGATCACTTCTTTGTTTTCACCTGAAAAACAACCAAGTTATGAACGTCTGAAGTTCAGTACAATCTTTGAGTCAATTTCATTGAATTTGAATCATTGAATTATTTGAACTTTAACTGGATTTAGTATACCTGACAGTTAATGTACTCGCAGTTACCCTCGCAGTTAAAGGGCAAAACCTGATAGTTCCACCACGTCTCCATTGCCTTTGTGACTTACCGATTTTGATTTTGTAGGGGTCGATGCAGATCACCTCTTTCTCGTAGATCCATCCTTCCATACGAACAGACCGAGATCGCTCTGACCAGCCATCAAGCCTATTTTAAAAGTGAACATTATTTGACGTTTTATTTGACTCCTCACTTTCAAGCAATCTGTCGCTAGCCAATGACTCACTCATTGTTACAGATGTCATCTATTCTCGTAATCCACCTCCATGCTGACACCGAGATCGTCTCACCTCCTCGAGTCCATCTTCTAAAAGACAATCGTCTGACACCATCAGCCTATTTACAATGACATTATCTTGTCGCTACCGCCAAGTCGAGCTCTTTTCTGTTCAAAATTGAATTCAACCTCGTTACATTCAACCTGTCGGTTGCTCGGGCTAAGACAATATTGCAAGTAAACTTTGTTTCCCGAAATTAGAATGCAAGCAGCACAGCCTGAATACTGCAATTGTTCAAACAGCATGCTTCAAATTGGTTACCGGTGTAATTCAAAATTTGGAAAATTGTCCGCTCGTTGTTGTTAAGATTTAGGACGACAATCGTTTTGTCTTTCACATAGTACAGGAGATCATTTTTCACTTGAAAATGGATGGCCGCGATTGTAACATTAAGATTTTCGACGCGCATTCTGAAAATGCAAATCAATCAAACGCGCAGAGCAAACTCGAGAATGTAAAGTTCAACTTCAACGCATCACAGAGAGCTCACTCTGACGCGAGAGAGAAAACGCCGCACTAATTCTGTGTCTTCTTGTGGGACCCCAGGTGAATCTTATTTGTTAAAGATGATTCACGCAAATTGACTGATAAGAGCAAATTAAGAGGAATTTGAGATAGACCGCTTAGACGTTTTTGAATGCGTTTGTAGTCCAATGCTTAAAGACGCATTTGTTCGCCCAGGCCTGCACTATCTTTTTGTGCTAGCAGTTGTAGGTGAGTTTGTGAGGTTCTGGCCGGGAGGCGCCGTTGCGCCGTCCGGTCCCTCGGCCTTCAAGACGCGCTGAAAGATGAATCACGCAAATTGACATCAATCAAACTGATAAGAACAAGATACGCGCAAAGTGCGTCGACTTGATCATGAAAAGTGACGTATTTTTTACTATATCAGGAAAGCCATTTCATAATCTTCATGGTGACTAATTGGAGGCTTCGAGTTCAGAAAAATTAGCATTTGGAAATGTTGCATACGGTAGGTTGATTATTAATAACTGGTCGACTGGTATTGCTCACGCGTCCTATATATATAGGTTCGTCGATTACGTAACGAAGAACCGTTGTATGTGAATGAGCACGTAACACCAACTCTAAACGTGGCGGACGCAGGCTTGAACGCTTTAAAGTTCTGAAGCAATGCGATTCAGCATCGCTTTTGCTCCATAAAAGTCGCGAATTCGCGTTTCAATCAACTGGAAATGCTACGAAGAGTTTATCGCTTTGCGGATGAAGCGCCGCTGCGCCCCAAGAATCAAACTTACACCGACTATTCGACCACACCGCAGGACTTTATCTCGCTCCCAATCGAGATCATCCACGACGTTGTCGATGAGGCTGCGGTTTCCTGGGAGCGTGAGAACGGAGCCTTCAATTACTCCAGCAAATAAAGGTCCCTGGGGCGAATTTGCTCAGAGATCGAGCGACATTTGTAGATCGGTGCTCACGTTCGCATATACCGGTTTCAATTCGCGGGAGAAATTCAATCAGAAATGTTCATTTGAAGAAGCTAGAAGCCGTTTCATTTCTCATACTGGAATCTGCAAAACGTCAATGTTGATCAACTGCGAGTGTAGCGTCAAATCTGTACGAAGCATTACTTTGTGAATGTTCCCGATATTCCTGACGACATCCTTGCGCGACTGGGAACTCGGTTTCACGAATCGATTGGATGAGTAAGTCGGTCGAGGAGGAGGGAAACCGGCCAAGAACTCGTTGAAACCAGAAGTGATCGACTTCTTCAAGCGTCAGCTCCGCTCCGAGCACCTTAGAACGTTGCACATCGCCGCTGCAGGATTCGCACAAGGCGAACTCGACGATCTGCTTTTGAAATTTGTCAAAAATCCCAACTTTCAGAGTCTCCGACTTTACGACGTGAGATCGATGGATCACCGTGGAAACTGGCGCCAACCGACTGGAGGATACCCGCTCCCATTGAAAGTGGTCCAAGGGGCATACGAGCACTGGAGGTCAAGGGAGTTCTTTCACGTAGAAATGCAGCACATTTTTGGTTCCGTTTCGCAAGAGAACTTCCGAAAAATTCAAGAATACGTCAGAAGTGAGTTCGGTTATCCACGCAGCAAAACTGTGTCGGTGAAAGCATCCCACTCGTCCATCTATTCGGCCAAAATGAGTCTTGAGTCATCGATGAAACCGGCGCCTTTTGTTGCCATTAAGTTTACTGGAATGAAGACGATGGACCCATAGGGCCAGGGAGCCTATAGTGCCTACTGAATAGTACGGATTTTATGATAATGTATTATTGCGTGTTCGAATACAAGGTTTGATGCTCATATTTGACCGCGCACTGTTGTCATCGCTTCTTTCAACCTTTCAATCTTTCAACGATATTCGACCGGGAATCGTTTTCTGGTTTAGATTAAAACTTTACCGATTGAAACGCTTTGAACTATTTGAAGTGTTTTGAAGTACTTTGAAGCCTTGGTTTGGGTAGATTCCAACGATGCAAGTTGCTGAAACTGCTCAGATGGAGCCTGCGGCTCCCTGAAAGACCCTCAGCGCTAATTTGAGATCAATTGAAAGTCTGGGTGACATAGCACTGGCTGGTCATTCTCGCTGAGAATCCTACAAACGTAAGCACTAAGGTTTGGGTAGATTCCAACGATGCAAGTTGCTGAAACTGCTCAGATGGAGCCTGCGGCTCCCTGAAAGACCCTCAGCGCTAATTTGAGATCAATTGAAAGTCTGGGTGACATAGCACTGGCTGGTCATTCTCGCTGAGAATTCTACAAACGTAAGCACTAAGGTTTGGGTAGATTCCAACGATGCAAGTTGCTGAAACTGCTCAGATGGAGCCTGCGGCTCCATCTGAGCAGTTGAGAATCCTACAAACGTCTCAAATTAGCGAGAATGACCAGCCAGTGCTATGTCACCCAGACTTTCAATTGATCTCAAATTAGCGCTGAGGGTCTTTCAGGGAGCCGCAGGCTCCATCTGAGCAGTTTCAGCAACTTGCATTGTTGGAATCTACCCAAACCTTAGTGCTTACGTTTGTAGGATTCTCAGCGAGAATGACCAGCCAGTGCTATGTCACCCAGACTTTCAATTGATCTCAAATTAGCGCTGAGGGTCTTTCAGGGAGCCGCAGGCTCCATCTGAGCAGTTTCAGCAACTTGCATCGTTGGAATCTACCCAAACCTTAGTGCTTACGTTTGTAGGATTCTCAGCGAGAATGACCAGCCAGTGCTATGTCACCCAGACTTTCAATTGATCTCAAATTAGCGCTGAGGGTCTTTCAGGGAGCCGCAGGCTCCATCTGAGCAGTTTCAGCAACTTGCATCGTTGGAATCTACCCAAACCTTAGTGCTTACGTTTGTAGGATTCTCAGCGAGAATGACCAGCCAGTGCTATGTCACCCAGACTTTCAATTGATCTCAAATTAGCGCTGAGGGTCTTTCAGGGAGCCGCAGGCTCCATCTGAGCAGTTTCAGCAACTTGCATCGTTGGAATCTACCCAAACCTTAGTGCTTACGTTTGTAGGATTCTCAGCGAGAATGACCAGCCAGTGCTATGTCACCCAGACTTTCAATTGATCTCAAATTAGCGCTGAGGGTCTTTCAGGGAGCCGCAGGCTCCATCTGAGCAGTTTCAGCAACTTGCATTGTTGGAATCTACCCAAACCTTAGTGCTTACGTTTGTAGAATTCTCAGCGAGAATGACCAGCCAGTGCTATGTCACCCAGACTTTCAATTGATCTCAAATTAGCGCTGAGGGTCTTTCAGGGAGCCGCAGGCTCCATCTGAGCAGTTTCAGCAACTTGCATTGTTGGAATCTACCCAAACTTTAGTGCTTACGTTTGTAGAATTCTCAGCGAGAATGACCAGCCAGTGCTATGTCACCCAGACTTTCAATTGATCTCAAATTAGCGCTGAGGGTCTTTCAGGGAGCCGCAGGCTCCATCTGAGCAGTTTCAGCAACTTGCATCGTTGGAATCTACCCAAACCTTAGTGCTTACGTTTGTAGGATTCTCAGCGAGAATGACCAGCCAGTGCTATGTCACCCAGACTTTCAATTGATCTCAAATTAGCGCTGAGGGTCTTTCAGGGAGCCGCAGGCTCCATCTGAGCAGTTTCAGCAACTTGCATTGTTGGAATCTACCCAAACCTTAGTGCTTACGTTTGTAGGATTCTCAGCGAGAATGACCAGCCAGTGCTATGTCACCCAGACTTTCAATTGATCTCAAATTAGCGCTGAGGGTCTTTCAGGGAGCCGCAGGCTCCATCTGAGCAGTTTCAGCAACTTGCATTGTTGGAATCTACCCAAACCTTAGTGCTTACGTTTGTAGGATTCTCAGCGAGAATGACCAGCCAGTGCTATGTCACCCAGACTTTCAATTGATCTCAAATTAGCGCTGAGGGTCTTTCAGGGAGCCGCAGGCTCCATCTGAGCAGTTTCAGCAACTTGCATCGTTGGAATCTACCCAAACCTTAGTGCTTACGTTTGTAGGATTCTCAGCGAGAATGACCAGCCAGTGCTATGTCACCCAGACTTTCAATTGATCTCAATTAGCGCTGAGGGTCTTTCAGGGAGCCGCAGGCTCCATCTGAGCAGTTTCAGCAACTTGCATTGTTGGAATCTACCCAAACTTAGTGCTTACGTTTGTAGGATTCTCAGCGAGAATGACCAGCCAGTGCTATGTCACCCAGACTTTCAATTGATCTCAAATTAGCGCTGAGGGTCTTTCAGGGAGCCGCAGGCTCCATCTGAGCAGTTTCAGCAACTTGCATCGTTGGAATCTACCCAAACCTTAGTGCTTACGTTTGTAGGATTCTCAGCGAGAATGACCAGCCAGTGCTATGTCACCCAGACTTTCAATTGATCTCAAATTAGCGCTGAGCGTCTTTCAGGGAGCCGCAGGCTCCATCTGAGCAGTTTCAGCAACTTGCATCGTTGGAATCTACCCAAACCTTAGTGCTTACGTTTGTAGGATTCTCAGCGAGAATGACCAGCCAGTGCTATGTCACCCAGACTTTCAATTGATCTCAAATTAGCGCTGAGGGTCTTTCAGGGAGCCGCAGGCTCCATCTGAGCAGTTTCAGCAACTTGCATCGTTGGAATCTACCCAAACCTTAGTGCTTACGTTTGTAGAATTCTCAGCGAGAATGACCAGCCAGTGCTATGTCACCCAGACTTTCAATTGATCTCAAATTAGCGCTGAGGGTCTTTCAGGGAGCCGCAGGCTCCATCTGAGCAGTTTCAGCAACTTGCATCGTTGGAATCTACCCAAACCTTAGTGCTTACGTTTGTAGGATTCTCAGCGAGAATGACCAGCCAGTGCTATGTCACCCAGACTTTCAATTGATCTCAAATTAGCGCTGAGGGTCTTTCAGGGAGCCGCAGGCTCCATCTGAGCAGTTTCAGCAACTTGCATCGTTGGAATCTACCCAAACCTTAGTGCTTACGTTTGTAGGATTCTCAGCGAGAATGACCAGCCAGTGCTATGTCACCCAGACTTTCAATTGATCTCAAATTAGCGCTGAGGGTCTTTCAGGGAGCCGCAGGCTCCATCTGAGCAGTTTCAGCAACTTGCATCGTTGGAATCTACCCAAACCTTAGTGCTTACGTTTGTAGATCTCAGCGAGAATGACCAGCCAGTGCTATGGTCACCCAGACTTTCAATTGATCTCAAATTAGCGCTGAGGTCTTTCAGGGAGCCGCAGGCTCCATCTGAGCAGTTTCAGCACTTGCATCGTTGGAATCTACCAAACCTTAGTGCTTAC
>MQUG01004029.1:0-35048 GCA_007213375.1 Steinernema feltiae | reverse complement strand
ATCGCTGCGTCATCGACGAGGACATGAAAGTGAGTTTTCTCTTCTCCGTTTTCCCGAAATTTTCTCTTTTTTCAGCCCGCGTGCAAGATGGCGCCGGAGATTATTGCGACGATCGTCATCGCCTGTGTGCTGCTCGTCCTCCTATGTCCGCTCGTCTGCGTGGGAATGTTCTTCTGTGGAGCGTTCGCCTGCATGCCGAGGCTCTTCAACAAGGCCGCCAATCGCTTCCTCAACAACAAAAACGGTCGCGGAGGCAGGGTAAGCCGCGTTGTCCCCATTTTCCGATTTCATCTCCGTGTTAGGCGAGCTACTCGGCGAAGAAGAAGCGCGCGGAGAAGGCGGCGAAAAGAAGAAAAAGAAGTTGATGTTGGAGGGCAAGAAAGCGTCCACGACCTCCAGCGCGACGTCATTCAAGTCTGACCATCAGGATCAACTCTTCGCCGCACAGAGCTACGAACAAGCTGAGCTTGAGCGGAAGCAGCGGAAAGTCGCATTCAGCATACGATTTTCCCAACAGCACCGCGCCTGGCGATGATCCTGTTTGATCGAATAAATTGTATTAAAATGTGCTTCTTCTCCTCCACTATTTGCGATCGCTTCTCTTCCTTGATTCCTCGGCCTTCTGCTCTGTCCTGGCAGTCCTTGAGCGTTCGCGCTAGGAACAAGTAAGCGGGCGCCTCTTCACGGTCGGAAGAGAAGATAGAACTGCAAATGATCGGGTGCGGGTGTAATGCAGAAACTTCAAAATGTTTGGTATTCATCCCTCGACAACAGAGCATTCATCGAGGCCAAATCGCAATCGATGAAAATCTGGGTTTGCGAAACGCGTCGCCGTCGAACAAACGAACGCGATTCATTTAACGCGTCTCAAGGGACAACAGTCCAAGTTAAATTCTTGGTGCACTAGGTCAGATTCCATGCCTGCGCGTCTAGAAATCTAGAACGCCAAATTAGATCACAAATGGGGAAAGAAACTCACTGTCGACCGCTTCTTCGAACGGAAGTCACACACGTGGAATCAACTGGAGATCACTGACCGCTCTTGGCTTCCGGAAAACGCAAAGGAGAGAACAGCCGCTGAAAAACTGAAAATTGAATTTGGGTTTGCGAATCGTCTCACGTGTCGCCCGCAGTCGACTGCAGTTTTCATTCAACGCGCCTCAAGCAACATCAGAGCATTCAAATCGAGGACAAATTCGCAATTGGAGACCACAAATGGAGAAAGAAACTCACTGTCGACCGCATCTTCGAGTATCTTCATGTTCTCCATGTTGTCGTAGTTGTCGACGGGGAAGAGCTTTCTGTTTCCCGACTTGAAGCCCCGCGAAGATGCTCTTGACGCAGGAGGGAAGAATTCGAATTTCGCCGGAATCGGGCTCCTCTCGCAATCTGGAACGCCAAATGAGATCAGAAATAGAAAAAGAAACGCACTGTCGACCGCTTCTTCATTTATCTTCGAGTATCTTCATTTCTGTTTCCCGGCTTGAAGGTGATGCATGCCGAGAACGCGATGCGCAGCCCCGCGAGGATGCTCTTGACGCAGTAGGTCAGATTCAACGCACCATGAGGTTCAGCGCAAGCTCTTCGCGATGGCCGCCTGCGTACCCGGTCTCCTGCGCCTTGGACGCCTGCGCGACCACAAGAGTCAGCGCAGCGACAGCGTAGACACAGCATTGACACTTCATGGCGTCTGCTGGACGGAGACGGAAGCCACAGACGTGGAGTCAATTGAGATTTGCAGAGAATTTCTTCGTTAGACCGCAGGCGTGGTCCCGACGCGTTTGTTTCCATCCTGCTTGTTAGCGTCATCCCTGCGTTCGCCCACAAAATGAAATCACTCTGCATTCAAATCGGCTGACGACCGACGGCATTCCGCGTTTTTCTCTTTTTCGTGACACGTGATCCCATTTGTTTCGTCGTTGATTTTCCCACCGCACAATGATGTTGCATTCACGTTGTTCGATACGATATGCGCGCATTATTGTTTTTGAAAGGGTCAATTACCTCCTGTGATAAATCATCCTCGTGTGCATCGATAAGCGCTTGTTTGTATGATTTTGAGTGCATTTCGTGCGGTTGTCGTTGTTTTAGTTGTTGCTGTTCCGCGATCTCAATCGTGTTGTTGGCGCGAGTGTCGTGTATCTGTTCGTGTAGACCGATCGAATCGGCCGATTTCCTAATTTTCTCTTCTTTCAGGATTGCCTTCACGGATTGTCTCACTCAGATCTCACAGATACAAGCAAAGATGGTCCAGCTCTCAGCCTTCAAACTCACTCTGGAAAGCGAAACGAACGGAATTGACTTGACCAGTTTCTTCATCAGCACGCTTCACAAGAGCCCGAGGGATCGAAGGCTGCTTTTGGAATTTGAGAAGATTCTCCGTGATTTCGTCCTTGCCGAGTTCGTTGATGATTTGCGTTCTGCCTTCTTACTAGGTTTCTTTTTCAGGTTTCAAACATTCAAGTTTCCACACATGAGTTCGTACAACAGAATGCTGCTTCACCGCGTATCTGCCTACTTCGGATTGGACCACAACGTCGACCAGTCGGGAAAAGCGATCGTTGTCAACAGGACCGATCACACCAGAATGTAAGCTCCAAAAAGAAAATAAACGCTCATTAAATAGGAATTTTAGGCCCGCAGAAATCTTCGGAAACATGATTCTGAACGATTGTTACACAGATCAGGTCCGCGCGCCTCGACGCCGCATGCAAAGCTTTGACCATGTAAGTTACTGTGTGAGTAAACGTCGCTTTCAGTAATCCAATTTGCAGAGCCGGGGAATTCCCATCAATGGCGCATACGCAGTAAGCGGAGGTCTCTATGGTCCTCCGGCCTATCCGATGATGTATCCACCTCCGGCTTGCAGCGGAATGTTTCCCGCATCGCCGCCGTGCCAGTGGAGCAACTCAGGTAGTGGATACGCCAGTCCGACATTCACGATGCAAGCGCCAGTTGCTCCACAGATCGCCTACCCGACCATCGGTTCTCCTCAGATGTGCTACGGAAGCCCGATCCATCAGTCCAACCCGATGTACTATCCCAATCCGTACTACCAACAGCCTGGGAATGGTATGACGACCTCTTTCAATTTCTGTTTATCTCTTTTCTTGCAGTCATGTACCCCGTGCTCTCCAACGGCTACGCGTATGCAAACGCTTCCGTTTTTGGCGCTGAGCTGCACGCGGGGAATCGGAAATATTGCGAAAACGGAACGCAGACGCCACCAGAAGGAGAGGAGCTTCCAGGGCCTGAAGAATTGCCTCCTGCTTCGGACGGTCAAGTTGATGGAACCGTGAAGAAACAGGATTGAGTCATCGCCGGCTTAACCAGCCTTGTAGATTATGTACATAATGTAAACGCTTTGTTTCTTGTTAGATTTTTTACTTTTCTTTTTACTTTTTCTTTTTACTTATTACTTTTAATTTTTTTTCTTTTTACTTTAGTTTGTTTTTTAGATTGTTTAGAAAATGTTTTAGAAATAAAGTTTTGATCGAATTAATTGTTTCACATTGTCGTCACAGAAAAGGAATCGCATTCGTTAAATCAATGTAATATCTGCTCGATAATCAACTTCTTCTTCGAGGCGTCGACCGTCCGGGCAGAATAATTCTTTTTGAACCTGCGTCGACTGGAGCGGTTTGTAACTGTGCTCCTCGATATCATGGCGTTCGTAATGACGCGATAATCTTCGAAATTGTCGGGCATCATCTGTTGACAAATAGCTTCTGAGATTTTCATATCCGACGCCCCTCCATCATGCTTTAGGAAAACCGCGATTTTATGCGTACGAGCGTTGGGGAGAGCTCCTGAAACAATTCATACTTAAATTAAGAATTTGCCGTTTCACGCACTTACAAGTGTGAGTTCTTCCGATGACGTGAATGAGGGAAGAAGTCGAATTTCGAAGGAATCGGGCTCCTCTCGCGATCTGGAACGCCAAATTAGAAAAAGAAACGCAGTGTCGACCGCTTCTTCATTTATCTTCGAGTATCTTCATTTCTGTTTCCCGGCTTCGTGATGCATGCGGAGAATGCGATGCGCAGCCCCGCGAGGATGCTCTTGACGCAGTAGGTCAGATTCAAAGCACCATGAGGTTCAGCGCAAGCTCTTCGCGATGGCCGCCTGCGTACCCGGTCTCCGTCCTGCGGCCGCCACGCTCCTTCATTGTCTCCACGAGGCAGATCGACAGAAGCTACGCGCAAAGCTCGTTGACGTCGACTCGAAGAGCGCGATCAGCGGCTACGACATCATCCGCAAGCAGTTCCCCTCGATGCTCAAAGTGAACTGATCTCCTGTGATGAAACACACGTGAATCTGTAAATATCTGGAATCAACCCATCTGTAAATACAAGATAATAATTATTTGTCCGCTGACAATAAATCATAATATCGACACAATAATAGCAGCGCTCGCAGAGTGCCGGAAGGCTCGAGTACAAATATCTCACCTCGCCTCGACTGCTTTCACAAACACTGAGAGCGCTCATCCACGTCCAAAATTGTCCAATTTCGAGCTACGAATGAAGAGGAGATATATAAAATTCAGTAGAAACCGAAAAAAGAAACTTTCAGAAGGCAAATCGTTCGCATTAGATCGCCAAATTCGCAATTAAATTCGATGACAATCGACCGATGCGACAGCGATTGAATGCACAACGCTCTCGGCGTTCTCTGACCTCCCTGACTCTCTGCAAACTGGTGCGAGCGAACAGTTCATTTGCGATCGTTCTATATATATGATCTGCGTTCTCACTATCACGTGGAGCGGGGTGCACGGTGCCAGTGCCTTCGAGACACTATTCGCACGGAGAGCAGAGCTTTAAGCTCTTGCCACGGGTCGGAGAAGCCGCAGGCGGTAAGTCGGCAGTGAGGAGAAGGAGGACACGAGGTCGAAAAGACCTGCGCCAAGAGAGCGTAAGCTCTGTGCGCACCGGCCAGGGTTAATACGTGACAAACCCTAGGACCGGAAGCCCGCCGTGCGAAATCGGGCACCGTGCACTTGTGGCTCCACAATATTTTTGAAATTTCATCGACGATTGCGATTGCACAGTGCAACAGCACGATTGTAACTTCGCCCAGTCCGTTTCAACATAAATACGGTTTCAGCCAAAAGGCGGCGATCTTGTGATCATTCGATTCGCACTGGGCGGCTTTTTCATGTTTCGTCAATTTTCAGATATTCAACAAACGCGAGGATGCTCTTGACGCAGTAGGTCAGATTCAACGCACCATGAGGTTCAGCGCAATGACTGCGTAGACACAGCATTGACACTTCACGGAGACGGAAGCCACAGACGTGGGTTCAATTGAGATTTGCAGAGAATTTCTTCGTTAGACCGCAGGCGTGGTCCCGACGCGTTTGTTTCCACCCTGCTTGTTAGCGTCATCTCTGCGTTCGCCGTGTATTCTCTCTGCATTCAGCAAATCGGCTGACGACCGACGGCATTCCGCGTTTTTCTCTTCTTCGTGACACGTGATGTCTTTTGCTTCGTCGTTGATTCGAATGTTCGATGCGGTGTTAGTTAGATGCGCGGCACGATCCATTATTGTTTTTGAAACGGTCAATTACCTCCTGTGATAAATCGTCCTCGTGTGCATCGATAAGCGCTTGTTTGTATGATTTTGAGAGCAATTTCGTGCTGTCGTTGTTTTCGTTGTTGGCTGTTCCGCGATCTCAATCGTGCTTTGGTGGCGCGAGTATTGTAAGCGATGCTATCAGCAGAATGCGATGCTAAATTGCATATTTAAGGCCGAAAAGACGTCGCATTTCCTGCAAACAAGCAAAGATGGTCCAGCTCTCAGCCTTCGAACTCACTCTGGAAAACGCCGAAACTGAGCTGTTGAAGAATCTCTCCAAGTGCAATCATGACTTGAAACCGGGGAACCCGATTGACGCAATCGGCGGTGAACTCTCGATGCTCATGGAAGGTCGGCCGAATCCGCGCATTCAGAAGCGTGTTCACCGCGCCGCGAAGCGCACGAAGTGTCGTCGACCATCGAAGTGAGGAAATCGTTCTTTTGAAGTCGATCAACGAGTTCCTCAAGCCGCAGAAATGCGTTTTCCACGCAATGGAGGTGTCGGAAGAAGAGAGGCTCTACTTGAAAGCGAGAGGAATCGATACGGAAGCGGCGGAAAGCGTTCTGGACGCGAGCACCGATGACTTTGGGGAAGACGAAGTCGAGATCTGCTGGGTGACCTTCTGCAACCCGTTTTTGCTGAACGAGTTGCTCCGGAAGCGCTGGAGTAACCTCTCGAAAACGGTTTTCTTAGCGTATTGGAGGACAATCGAGGAAGAATCGTTCAACGAGAGTAAACTTTTCAACACAAATGAAGACGAATACGACTCAATTAGCGCCTTCATTCCGAAAAAGGATTTTCAAGAAGCCGGTCCAGAGACAATGCACCCCGACTACATTATTATGCCGTTCTACACGGAGAGAAGCGGATCTGACGACGAGCGCCTGGAAGAGATGACCGAATTCGCCAATATTAACGCGAATGTTCGGAGAATCCAGAAGAAAATCGACCAAGATGGATTCATATCGTCTTACGTTGCCGATCTGCAGAAACTCCTCGACAGCAGAACGTTGAAGCGCATCAAGATCATTGGACTCGGCCCTTTCGCGGATTGTTTCCAGCGGCCAAACGACGAACGTGTAGATTCTCTCTACCAACTCGGGTTGATCCTCGCCGTGCAGAAGCACTTCAACGTTTCTGTGACGTCGCAAGAACCCCGAGCAACTCCTTTCGAGATGGAATACCTGAACTCGCTAGAAATCGGAACCCCCGAAGCGGACGACCTGCAGACTCCGGAAGAAGGACTCGCGGATAACGAGGTCACCCTCTTCTTCATGTTTGGATGTTATGATGTTCTCCGAAACAGCGTTTGCTGGGCGAATCGGAAAGCGATGAGAAACATCATGATTGTGGGAAACGGAAGTCACGCGAATGCGATGTTGAAAGACGGGATGTGCGACAACTGCAAAGAAACGATGGACAGAATACGCGATGCCGCAGAAGCTCTCAAGAAGTTCTACGAAGGAGTCGACGAAATTCCTTTCTACGGAGATAATCGAGATGCTCCTCAAGATCGTCACTCACCATGGTCTTCCGTGTCGCGGGGAGTGTCCACGATGAGCTACAAACACAAAACGCTTCGTGTCTCTGGTGAAAAGCCACCGACAACAATAACCATGGATCTTTCTTCACTTAAACATGATTGTTACTGCGAGCCCATCGATGATTGGTGAATTTGAAGGATAAATTGAATGAATAAATTGAATATGCTCTAACTCCTTTGCTTTCGAATCTACAATCAGATCCACGTCTGTGGCTTCCGTCTCCGCCCAGCAGGCGCCATGAAGCTTCAAGGCTGCTTCTGTGCAGTCGCTGCGCTGACCCTCGTGGTCGCGCAGGCATCGAATCTGACTTACTGCACGAGAGCGTCTTTGTAGGGCGGCACATCGCGTTCTCCGCATGCATCAACGGGAAACGATTATTTCTTCTCCTGCGACGACTATTTCAGTTCGCACGCACGAAGTGAAAACGAAAACGTAAATAAACGCAGAAATTTTTAATCTGCGAGAGGAGTCCGATTGCTGTACGAAATTTGAGATCTTCCCTCATACTCGTAAGAACTGCTTCGTAGAACTTCCTTAGAGCTGAAACGCCTGAACGTTGCCGAATCCAACCAGCCACGTCGACTGCACTCCCAGAAGACCATTTGCGCCGGGACATCAGAGCGCCCGCAGAGGAGCATCTGCGTAAAGTATCGAAAAACGCAGCCGGAGTATTTGAGAAGAACGCGCATCTGCGATTTGGTGCACTCGGAGAGTAGGCGCTCGGGCTCCTTGCTGCGCAGGAAAGCCCCCGTGACGACGTAGAGTTTCAGCATTTGGTGCGGAGGGATGCGGGACAACTTCTCCGCGTTGTCCAGCGTGCGCAACAGGCTGATTCTGTTCTGGACGGAGTACGAGAAGCAATGCTCCGGGATTCGCGTGATTCTCTTCTCGACGATTTCGTGAAAAGTTTTGCGATTCTTCTGGCGAGATTCGAGTTGTTTGGCAAGTCGCTTGGGGAGTTGCTCCCCGTTGACCTGGGAGCAGGGCGAGGACGCTTTGCAAAGCGCGAGTTCGAACAGGGAGGGAACCATCGCTTGAACTTGTTCGGTCTTTGTTCTCAAGTAGGTGCGCAGAGCTCTCCTATATACAGAAACGACCGCATCGCTTCTTGAGTTGGGCATTGCTTTGCTCCTGAACCTCGGACGACACGAATTGGTTTATCTGTTCGGGTCACTCCGTGAGAATCGACCCGTCACCAACGCGATTTCCCTCTCCGTATTTTATTCAAACATGCAGCATCTCATCCACGACAAATTGATCTTCCAAAATCTTCTCGTCCACTTCCCGCGATCTCTTCTCCGCTGACGGTTCCTTGAGTCCTCGGCCTTCAGCTTTGTCCTGGCAGTCCTTGAGCGTCTGTGCCAGGAACAAGTAGTCCGGCGCCTCTTCACGGTCCAAGCATCGAAGATAGAACTGCAAACGCTCGGGTTAGACGGGGAATTACAGAAACGCTCACCTGAATCTTGGCAAATTCCTCGGGACAGTTCCTCAGCACCAGGTTCGCGGGCACAAACTCCGATTTGAGGAGAAAACGTACGTGTGGAGTCTTCTGGAACGGCGACCATGCGAGCGGCACCTCGCTTCTGCAGTTTATCCACTCGACCATCACGAACAGCCAACTCCAGAGATCGTCGACTCTGCCGACGTCATTCCCGAACTCGGCGGCCAAACTCGCCCACTCGCCTTCCGCCTCAGCAGCCGTAGAGGGCGTTCGCGCCTCGCGGTGCTCTCCATTGCTGTAGGTGAAGAAACGCGTCCGTCCCAGTTCGTAGAGCACGAGATTCTCGCCCTTGTAGAGCCCCACGTTCTCGGGCTTCACGTCGCGATGTAGAACGCCAACCGAATGAAGGTCGTAGAGCGCTTTCAGCAATTGCAGACCGAATTCGCAGACTTTGGAGATGAGAGCGTCCCCTTCCAGGGTGGCGAGCTTGGAGACGGGATTGCCGGGCAGGAATTCCATGAGGAGATAGCCGTGAGTGCGTCCTTCGAAGTTGAATTCTCCCGCATCGATGAGACGGACGACGTGGCGAGTGAGGTCTTCGTCAAAATCTTGCTGGAAAATCGAAATTATCGAGTGGAATCATGGACGGCGAACAAACCTGCATGAGCATCCGCATTATCTTGATTTCGTAATTCAGCTGACTGATGGCGGCCTGACTCAGCGCGACCTTCATCACCGCTTCTTCTTTCGTGATCTCGTGCGTCATTTGGAGACTCGCGCCGTCGCTGGACACTCCGAGGTGCTTCAGGACACGCCAGCCGCTGACGCCATTTGTGGTCATCTCCTGCAGCACGCGTTGCGGGTAATTTTCGTCAAAGTTGAAGTCATCAACGACAGGATGCGGTTGCGGATCGTCGTCCGAGAAAGATTCGGTCATCGCGGTGATCAGAACGAGAGTGCCAACCAACCAACGGGGTGAATTTTGATGGAAATGAACGCGTCACCATCGTTCAGACAAGCGTCGCTACCATCTCTTCCGCCACGTCTGCCATGCGACGCGACGTGTAAGCAGAGCGCGCACGAAAACGCAGGCGTTGACCGAATGTGCTCCCCGTTGGCGAGTTTCCCGCCATTACGTTCTTCCGTGCAGGAATCAGTCGCTCACGCTCGGCAGAGAGAAGCGTTCGAAGAAGTCCGTTCTCAGCGGCTTCTGCAGCCGCTGTACTCCATTTCGAGGCGAGTGAAGCGCATATATACATAATTTATTGCTATCAATTTCATTTCTCACATATGGCATACGATAGCACACTCCTATATGATAGAAAACGACCGATAGAGTATGACTCGAGTTCTAGATGACTTGTTCTGATCCCATATTTCCAAAATAAAGCTCTTCACAACGACAAAGTGTGCAGCGACTTCAGCTGCGACTTCGCCACGTTCAGTCGGTCGGCGATCTGCCGCTTCTCCACGTTCAGCTTGATCAGCGTCTCCTTGTAGTAGCGCCACTGCTCGAGGAGGGTGATATCTCTCTCCAGCGCGTTCTCCACCTCCGTCGAGATCTCCTCGTCGCGTTTCGAGTTTGCGCCTCGCAGGAACGCGATGTCGTTGAATTGATCTTGGAGGCGCTGACGTCGCAGCGAGAGGAATTCGGGTTCGTCGGTGTTTCCAGCGAGCGCCTGGTCGATTTTCTCGAGATCGTCCCGCAGACGCGCTTCGAGACCGGCGATCTGGATTCTCTGCGTGAGATGCGTCTGCGTGCGCTTCAGGAGGGTCGGATTGTGTTCCAGCACGAGGCCAAACGTGGATTTCTTGAATTCCTCGTTCGCATCGAGCTCCTCGTCGATGTTCGTGCGTTCTTCGTCCAAAATGGCGACTTTTTTGGACATCGAGGCGATGAGTTGATGCCGGCGGTCTTCGAGATTGTCGACTTCGTCGGCGGTGAGGCCCTGGAGGTTTTGGAGCGCGGTTTGGAGGCTGAGAAGCGAGGGAGAGGCGCATAGGCGGTTGAGGCACTCCTGCGACTGAACGGAGGAGAAAAATCCCGACGAGGAGAGCGGCGACGGCGCGAGTTTGGTTAGCGGCGGTGGCGAGGAGCTCTGGAAATGAGAAAATTAGCTTTTACGTTTCGATTAGTGGCTGCAAGCAGACTTGTGTGGTCGAACACGACCGCTCTGTCTGTCTTGCATCTCTCAATCAGGCGAATTCCGGCCCTTTTCAGACTTTCTCACTTACCGACAGCGTGTCCATTGAGTTGGCGCAACTTTTGCTCATCTGCGCGCGTTGAAAAGCCAACTTGTTCGTCAATCCAAGCGGCTTCTTCGGCACTGGCGGCGGTTTCGGTCGTTCACGCTTCGCAGGCAACGGCGGCGGCATCTTTATCGCTTCGGGAGCCTCGATCACGGGGAAATGGCGTTGCGCAGGCATTGGCATCACTTGAACTGTGGGTTTCCCGGTGGGCGTGGGCGGCGCGATCGACGCCGACGACTCCGAACTACTCTCGAAGGACTCGTCGAAGGAGGAAGGACGACTTCTGGGGAGTGGGAGAGGCGGTGAAGCCTTTGGCTCTTTGATCTCCTGGTCGGGTACGGTAATGTCGACCATTGAGGGATTGTACAGGGAGGTCATCGACGATGTGAATCTGGAAACGCGCATTTCAGGCAAAATTCAAGAGCTACAGTAATACCTCGGCTTTGGTTTCTCGAAATTGTCGTCTGGCAGGATGGATCTGTAGCCGCCAGAGTTCAGCAGACTACGGTAGTCGAATTTTGGAAGCTCTGGGGATTCTGTCGTTGACGCAGAGGACGATGACGAGTAGGAAGAGAGATTCGTAGTCGAAGCGAAAACGGACGATTGACTCCTGCAACGAATTCGTATACAATTAAATCGCGTCGAGACCTGACGAGCGAGTGTAGTGAACAAAAAGGTGTGAAAAATGTTTTGGCGGCGGCGGACGCACAAAGAAGCGGCGCCGTCGTCCATCCAGATGGTCAACGAACGAACGAACGAACGAACGAGCGAGTTTTACGATTATACGACGGCCGTCTTGTAAGCAGCAGGTGATGCTACTTGGCTTGTTGAGCAATCAGTGGAAAGTGGGTTGTAAATGTGGGTTTTACGAGTGAGTTTTGGACATCGGAAGCCAACAAAGCGCTGCCGAGAGCAAACAAAAATATTCAGCTCCCGTTGGAGTCGAACCTGCAACCTTTGGGATGGTAGGCGAGAGTTTTAGCCATTCGGCTATGCAGCCGCAAGGAGCCCTGACAATACAGAATGCATATAAACGACCACACACCGCTTTTTCGCGCAAAATCTCGCCCAAAAGATCAACTTTGGTTTGTTTTATCGCAAATTGACCTTTTGGAAACGCGTGACGGCGCGCGGGCGCGAATCTTCTTATCGGAAGTGACAATGGCGGTCAGCGCAGGCAGTGCGCCAAGGCCGCACGTTGTAATTTCACGCGGCGGCAACATCTTTTGCGAGAAAAGACGCAAAAATTAAACGAATCGTCACTTGTGAGGTTGTTACAGTTGACCCCAATTCCGGCTCCTCCTAAGGCGATCTTATCGTGCGCGCGATTGAGAGACAAAAAGTGCGAAAATCAGTCTAGAACGCGGTCCTCGGCGCATCTAGCGGTTTCAGACGCCAGAACGCCTTGCAAGACGACCAAAATTGGAGATAAACAGTTGAAAGTGGCCGCCGCTACCGTCGTTGTCACTCGACAAAAACTAGAAATCGCCTCCGCGAAAACAACTTTCCTCCTATTCTGCGCCGAACCGGTCCGCTTGACCAATCCTGAGGGGAAACTTGACCGCGCTGTGTCCTCTGCGGATGAAGACAAGCGGCGCGGCGACCGTTGGGAATCGCGCTGTTCATAAACAGAGACGCGCGATGTAAACATCGAATGTAAGCAGAAGTGGCGCGGTCGTCATAAACAGAGCCGCCGGAGGGAGGGTGTTTGCGCGTGGGAAAATGGGCGAATTTTGTGATTTTGGAGAGATAAGCGTGTTGGATACATTTAAAATCATTTGGTTGGATTTCTGACAACGCTGTCATTAGGTCAAACGCGCAGATCTGCTCCCTGGCGTCTGCATAGCCGAATGGTTAAGACTGAATTGACCGCTCACCATGGAGCCATCAAGATAAACACTACAGTAATCCGTTTAGAATTAAAGGGTCTTAAGACGACTTACTGTTTCTCCTCCCTTCGCTGTTGAATCTTCTTCCTCGCGCCGCTCGGACATCTCCGCAGCATCGTCGGCGGCTCGTCGGTGCCGAAGGGGGCGGCCACACGCCTGGGCTGAAACATCTATGACTCGATGAGCGTTTTGTGGTTGGAATTTCGCGTTTGACATTAAATATTCGGTTGTAGCGAGTGGCGCGAGGCGCGCGCGCGCGCCTTTTGTAAACAAAGGGCCAAAGGAGGTGATGTTGCGGCGGCGGCGGTCGAGGAACGAGGGAGAGGAATCGAGGTCAGCGCGAAGAGGAAGGATCTCCTTTGTTTATGCGAATGTCGCGCGCGCGAGCGAACGAGTGCTTACGAAACAGCCGCCGCTGCGTGTTAGGCGGTGAGGTCAACAGGGGGATTAATTTATGAAACATCACGCGAATCCACACAACGTGTGTGGTCGTATAGATCACTTGCCTTTGAAAATGGCTAAAAATCATGAAAATTGCTGAAATGTTTGAAAAGTTGTTGTCGCTTGGTGGATTCGAACCCGTGACCTTCAGATTTGTAGACAACAGAGGTAGCCGTTCGGCTAACCAGCGCGAATTCATCTTTGGCTGGGATCTGCTCCAATGACCGGTTGAAACGTCTCAAATCACACAAATCTGCTCGTCTGCAAACGCTCGATTGTAATCGTTGTCTAGACAAGTGGATGACACTTCCGCCTATCACTCCAAAGGTCACAGGTTCAAATCCGGTCTAACGCAATCATTTCTCATTTGATCTACACTCAATTCCGGGTCTTTCCGTTCACAAAAATGCCAAAAATGTGTCGCATTTCAAAATATTTGCCTAATCGATAGCGGGTCCGGTGACTAATTGCGCGCGCGTCGATCGTCGTCGTAAAACGCGAATGAAAAAAGGAGATCAGTGGCGAGCAGCGGCGGCGGTGAAGCTAACAGCACACACCAACACTCACTCAGAGCAGCTCCGTATCAACGAACGAACGAACGGTTGGTCGGTCGGTCCACCGCACGCAACGCAACGCGAGCACGAAGATGAAAACGACTGATAAGGAGGAGAAAGTCGCACGCGCGAGAGAGGAATTCCGCAGGTAGGGGGAGGGTTGGACCACCTGCTGATCTGCCTGCAGTATAGTAGGGGCCGAGGACGACGCTGCAGCCGCCGCCGCCGCTGACGACGTACGCGCATACCATTGCCGGCCGGCGATCGATGCGGTGACTCACCGCGCGACTGACGCGACCGCTCTGCACCTGTGGGCGCGAAATCGATCGTCTTCGAGAGGGCAGCGAAAGGGTGGTCAGAGTGCGTCATTACATGCTTTCTGATGAGTCAGCGCGTCATCTGCGTTGACAGCCGACTGATAGATAACCAGTTGCAAGTCAGGGTTACTGTAACATTACAAAACGATGAAGAAACGCAAACAAACAAGTTGTTTTGCTTTTTGCTGTCACCGTTTAGGGCCTAAAACGATCAGAATCGCCTACAAAAACAAGAGGAATCAAAACAAAAATATTTGCTTCAGAGGGGTGTGGAACTCGCGGCGTTTCGATTGACAGGCAGCAGTGAAACCTCTCAACCACTAAAGCATCAAAATAAAAGTTTTAGATGTCGATTATAAGCCGAAACGTTCAAATTTCACTTTCAAAACCAGATTTTCGCAAAAAACGCGAGTTGCGATGAGAACGAACGCACAGAGCAAACATTCCTGTATCCGTTCGGTTTTCGCGACCAAAAAACGCGTCGTGAGAACTGTTCGGAAGGTCGTAAAGTGACGAAGCACGAAAGTGGGTAATGTCACACCTTTTATGAGTCGAGTCGGCGGCGAACGAGTCGTTCCGAGGCATTTTTGGAACGTGTACTATGACTGTACGACATGCGATTGCTGTCACGACACACAGATTCGCTTAATTCGCTAGAATTGCACGCAAACACAGATTTCAGAAAGGCACAAAACACAGAAAAGACCCAGAACTAATTGTAAGCAAAAAGCGATTTTATGACATTTGGAGAGGACAAATCTCGCTTCCGGGCATCCTTTGGACCACATTTTCGAGAATAATGGGGTGCTTGGAGTCTAAAATCGACTATTTCCTCCACAAATAGCCATCTAATCAAGCTAACGACATCATAAAAGCCATAATCGAGCAAATGAAGCGGAAAGACGCAACGCTAATCGCGAGATTCGAATGCGAGCAACTCAGAAGAGGAGATTCCAATCGCGCTTTCGACATCTTCGCGAAGGATCTTCGCGCGTCGTTGAATAAATCATCGCGGCGCGCGCGCGCTCAAAACAATCGGAATTCCATCTGGAAATCTGGCGGCGGCGGCGGGTGGAATTCGTGCCCTCTGGCGATTCGTGGGGATTAGGTTCGCGGGAAGGAAAACAGTTTTGGGTTGTTGTGGCGGGAAAAACAAAGAGAGACACCTGAGCGCGCGGACGAGCGCTGGCGGCAGTGAATTGGATCGAATTTAGGAAAGTTGGAAGCGAGTGAGGGGGCGGGGGCGTCTTTTATGACTCGGAGAGGAGGGAGCGGCAGCTCATTTGACGTCAAAGCGCCATTGATGACGCTGCAAGATGATAAGAAACCAAGTTTGCGTGCACGATCGACCGGTCGCTGGTGGCAGAGACTGCAAACTGATGAGTGAATGAGTGGTTGGTAGACGACCACACACAAAGGCTGTCTGGCCGATGGACGCTCGCTTCGTTAGTTAACCGAACGGCAAACATTGTTAGCAATCAAACCGGCCGCAGAAGAATGAAAATCAGGGTTTTCAGTTGGGTTAAACCCTCACAAGTAGAGCTAAAGCTCATCTATGCTCCTCTCTGCGCCTTAACACGGAAACAAAGCGTTCTATTCGAAGCGCAAATCGCTTTTCCAATAAGATGCGGATAAAGCAATAATCCGCGCGTTAGACGCAAATGCGCTTTGAATCGACGGCTTCACTTTCAGAGTTCAAATCGCGGAGTTACGGGGGCATCAAACCCACTTCCGCACATAACCAAAACTGAGCATTTAGACACCGCGCACGACTTCCTCAACGCGCAAACAACTCCCGGACCTCACCTAAAGTACCACCGTACCCACCAGCACCCTACTCTCCGCCGCTCGGCTCCTCTCAACCGATACAATAGCCTTAGAGGTGCTCGTCGCTCAGCCGCAAACAACTCAAAAAGAGGGATTTTAGCGCAGCGCGTGCGCAGGAGAAGAGTAATCGAGAAGACAATGACCGCGCGAAACAATTAGGAATCTCTGCGAGGCGGCGGCGGACGACCGGCGAGCGAGGAATGCGGCGGCGCGCTGGCGGCAGCAGATGAGCAGCAGATGCGACCTTGAGGCAAGTGCGAATGGAGATGAATGAGGAAGACGCGCGCGCGCGCGAGTTGTACAGGAAGGAAGGTTACGATATGGATGAATGGATGTGGGTTAGGCGATTGCGAATAATTAGGGTTGTTGTGTGAGAGAGAAGACGGTGGCGAGGGAGAGGTGGAGGAGGTGATTGGATTAGGTTAAGTAGGGTGGAAACGAGTTTTCGGTTTACCGACCTCCGAGGAGTAAATCGCGTAACTTGGAAATTATATTCCAAAGACCGGATTCGAACCCGCGACCTTCAGAATGACAGGCGACAATGCTAACCTCAACCTCGTCACAGACAGGCAAATAGCGAATAGTCGAGTGGTTAGCACTGCTGTCTGCCACTCAAAAGGTCGCAGGTTCGAATCCGGTTTGAAAATTGTATTTTTAAAAGGGTTTATTTTAGGTTCTAAAGACGTTTTATCATAAAAATTTGGGTTTTAGCAGCTGAAGCAAGGTCACTCCACCATATGATGACAATTCTGCAACGTTCCGAACTCACAAATCGTGGAACAATTAACGTTTTTTGGCTCCAAAACGGCAATTTCATGCAATTGCACGCAACGCCGACGACAGAAGTGCAATTGCTTTTTCTGTTTACGCGGTTGCATCACTCGAATGATTCAGGTTCTGTGATGAATTTGGGAATTTGTCATGAAAATAGACAAAACTTGATTGAATCTTGGAATTTGCGGCCGATTTTGGAAGGAAAAATCAAAATCGAATGCCTCTGAGCTTCTGAGGCTCGGAGTTGGAGATAACAACGCCAAACACAACTGATTGACTAGACTGCACCGTGACCGATTGGTTAGCACTCGCGCCTATCAATCTAAAGGTCACAGGCTCGAGTCCCGCAAAGGCTGAAATTTTCCTTTCGATACTGAAAATCACTTTTTGAGGATCCAAATGCTTGAATAGGGCCATCTGAACCGGTTACTGAGTCACTCCTCTCATCGCGAGTCACCAACACCGCGCGCCGTGGAAGCGCCATTGAAATCCTTCCCGAATTGAATTATTGGAACGACGGAAAACGACTCAGCGGCGTCTTTATTTGATCGTTTAGTCATCGCGACGGCGACGTCTCGGAAACGTTTTCGATTTGGGAAAAGTCGGTAAACACGAAAGAGTCGACCGAGTCGTTACGGAGTGACGCGGAGATCGAGGTGAAATCAAAAATTTGGCGAAAAACTCAAAAAAGCGACCAAATGGGGCCTTCTGATCGATCACAAAGGCCAGAAATCGCTGCTTTCTATCAACTGGAGGGGAATCAAAGCGCAAATGAACCGCCAATCAATCGAAAAAACGCAGAAAGCGTCCGGGATTAGCGGCGATAAACGCAAAAAACAGGCGATTAAATCTAAATCTCCATTCCTGTCTGTCGATGAATCCAAGCTCCCGTAGTTCCTTGTCGGTTTAGGGGAAATTGGCGGCATTCCAGGACCACCGGGACGCTCGTTCACATCAATGTTGATAGCGCTGTATAGATTTCAATCCTTAAATGGCTTCACGCAGCCCTAAATCTCTTCAAAAATCATAAATTAGCATTTTTGATGAATGAAAGGGGCGCCTCCTTGAAGCGCAGGCCGGAATTAATGACTTCCATTCTCGAGTGAAAGAAGACCGATTGCTGCTCTGACATTTGAGATCTTCTGGCGCCTTTCATAGACCGATTGATAACAGGGCAGATGGACCCCAAGCCAAACAAACTAGCCAAAGGGCAATCTGATGACAGCGACGGCTGTTTTGAGGGTGGAAATGAAGATAAGAAGGATCATCAAAAACCGCTCTATTTCAGCGCTTTCAGTCTAGACACGCAACAGCTGCTTTTAGCGCAGCGACTGCGCCAAGTCGGAATCCGAAAAGTCTTCGGAGGAAAGAAATCATCGTGGATTTGGAGGAATCAAACGCAAAAAACAGGTCATTAAGTCGAAATCCTCACTTTTGTCGGTTGGTGGATTGAGGATAGGACGAGTCCGGGTGAAAGTGAAAATAGAAACGTCGGATGGACGGCATTATGATGCTGTCATTATGACCAAAAAACGGTTTCCATCGAGAGACAAAAACTTGCTCCGGGTGGGCATTGAACCCAGCGGTCAAAAGTTGCAGTCGGACGTGTTACCACTGCACTATACAGCACAACGTAGAATAACGTTACTTTGTCGTTACATAGACATGATGCCTTCAATTGGCGCATTACTCTAACATGAACGCGAAGGAAAGAGCAAAATCACGTGATTTGGACCGCCGTTTGACTGCGCTGCGCTTTACAATTCGAAACAGAGCAGCTTGAGTGAATTCAGATCAAATGAAGTCTGAACTGCGACAGTCTTGATCTCCTGTGCCTCAACCTCCAGCATGACATCACACGCTCTCTGCCCTTTGCCCACAGCCGCGCTATCACACTCTCTTTGCTCTTCCAATTCAAATCCGCGCTGATAACGCCGCCGACATCCTTTTTTCTGCCCCACTTTCCCACCCCACCGTCGCCGCTTATCACCGAAGCGACCATGCGCCAGTCAATATTATGCTTTTCCCTCCGGTTTTAGAGCTCCGATTGCGCCCCCGAGTGACCATAAACAAACGAAGTCAAGTGTACACCGAGCGGCTTGACCCGAATCCTCTCGGCGTCGCCGCAGGCGGTCAACCGGCGTGTAATTTGTGTTTTTGTCATTAGGAAACGGCCTTGACGAGAGGGAGAGTGGAAGAAGGTGGATAATCACATCAGCAGGCGTGTGCCCCGGCAGCCTTGAAATGCAAAGTTTTTCTAGGAGACGCTTTCTCGACTTTTATTTCGGTTTTTCGCTAGGAAGACGAGGCGAAAGTGACCTTGGCAGGAGCGGATTCTTGGTTTTAAGGCGATAATTGGGGTTCAAAGGACGCGCGAAGAGGCGAGGTTGGCACTTTGGGATTGTGCGCCTCTGGAAAGACGTGAACTTGGTGGAAAACCGTTGATTGGCATGTGGATTAGCCGTTTTACACCGCTGTAAGCACCTAGCAGCCCTCTGGGTCAAATGTAAGCCTCCAATGCTTCTAAAAAAACGCAGAAAACATCCGGGATTAGCGGAGATCAACGCAAAAACAAGCGATTAGATCGAAATCCGCACTTCTGCGCGTCGAAGTTTCAGGATTTTTAGGAAAGTTATCACGCAGAGGCATCTAGCGCCCAAAGCAGCCAGTTCACGCGAACAACGCTGGCTTGGTGCTTTCAATTCGCAGATTACGGTAGCTATTAGGCTAAATAACCGACCTTCATCCATTGCTCGAAGAACTTCTTGCTGGCGGCTCGATTCTGATCGGCGGTTGAACGTTCAAACTCCGTCGTCGTCATCTTCTTCCGCGACCGCTCGGCGGTTCTTCCTTAAAACAGGAAAATGGAGCAAAATGGAGTCCGGACGGATATGACAATCGCCGTTCGCGCGCGCTCGCGTCGCGCAAAGTTGGAAGCGAAGAAGAAGATGAGGTCAGTGCCTCCACCTCCTCCTCCTCACAAACAATTCTCCGTCGACCGCCGCCCTCGTCGCCGCAGAATATCTGCGCCCTGAACGACGGACGACGCGGTTGAAGGAAGACAGGTCCCTCGAAAAGCGAGCGAGCGCTCCGCCCTGTACAGGCAGGACATTTCTCAAATTCCTGCTGCCGTTAGTCGCGACGCGAGCGAGCACAGAAGGGCCTCAGTTGGTCAACGCAGCTGCGAAGCGCAGCCACAGCGACGCGATTTGTTTGTTTTGAAGCGCGCGCGCGCGAGTTGGAGCAGAAGAGGTACACACAATAACATCGCCGCTTTATTTCGGTTTATTCGAACACCGGGGGATTTGTGGAGACTGGAACAGACAGGCTGGAAGAGTCTGCAGCAGAAAATCGCGTCGCCCTCGCCTCCATTTCATAGACAACGGTGCTAACCATTCGACTGCACAGACGTGAGCGAGCGGTTGCAAATCAGTCGTCTAGACACCGTCGTGGGTGGTCGGACTGTCATAGACGAGATTGAAATGTCTCAACTTCGTTTTTTGGTTTTACGATACCGTAGGACACTGTAAATCCAATGATTCTCTGAATTTTACGACAGACAGATGTTTGCAAGTGCAGATGTCCGCCGCAAAACCAGATTTCCACATTTGACGCGTTTCCTCCCTCTGTTTGGGGGTTATTTAAGGAATGCTTTGTTGCAATTAGTCATTTGCTCGATTTTGGCGCTCACACGTCACCGTCTGGCGCGCGCTGAATGTCATGAAGACAGAAATATGATGATGAAGAGCACTTTGTGGCATTTGGACAGAAAACGGTGATTGTGGGGGTGCGCTGATCACGCGTGGAGCCTGGCGTTCTTCTTTACCCGACTGAAGCCAACGCTTCCAGCTCCTTTTGTGATTTGATTTGTTCAATTATTCCAGAAAACCCCATTTCAGCGCATTCAGCTTCTCGTTTCGCATTCCGCATTCGGGAAACGCGACGGCGCGATCACAATAACGAAATTAAAACACGACACGCGGACTGATAATCCGGCGCGCAAACGAAAGGTGACGAAAGAGGAGCGGCGGAAGGTTGGTGATCGAGCAAACAGTCGCCGCAGCGTCATCGCCGTTTTGATCCGTTCGAGACCGCGGCGGCGAGATGAAGGAGGAAGGAGTTTGCAAAAAACAGGGTGACGAAAGTGGATCTTGAACAAACAGCTGCTTGCCAGCGTCTTGGTGTTTGGGTGTGAGAAACGCAAATTATGCAGATTTGGCGACCTTGGATCTATCGCCCGCAGTCATCAGGTCAACGTTTTCGTTTGATCGATGAGGATCTGCCGGTGATAGGCATCTGGGGACAATTACCGAAACACGATTTCTCCTATCAGTTGAATAGCAGCATTTCAATCCGTTGTCTATTTAGGGCTAAAGATGCGAGCCGCTCATCCACAGCTGTCTGGTTGAATGGCTAGCACTGTCTATCATCCAGAAATTCCCGGGTTCTAGTCCGGTCCAACTTTATCCCTTTTCCATCCTGTCCGCAATATTCTTCTCGCTGTTTTCGCGTCTTTTCGTCCAAAACAATTCCAAAATCGAAAGCAAACGAAGTGACCAGCAGCTCTGCTCTTCGTTTCACACCTGCGCGCCTCAACGCAAACATTCCAGGAGCTTCTTCTCGTCGCGCTGTTTGTCGAGTAATTAGTCGCTGCGCGCCTCGAACACCACGGCGAGTGACGGTGCAACCGTATCCGCGTGGCGCATAAACGAGCGTTCCGATCGGTGCGTGTGTTCCTGCTGCGCAGAGCGATAAGATCCGCAAAAAATCCGCTTCCTCCGTTATCTTCGCCTGTTGCGCAACAAACGCGTCGGCGCCGTCGATTTTCACGGTCGACCTACTAGCCCGATTGTCGCAATTATGCGACGAAAACCGGAAAATTCATAATTTTTTTGCGTCCGCTCGATCGGCGGAGCTTTTAGACGATGCGAGGGAGAGGAGGAAGAAGAGGAAGCTAATGGATCGGATTTGATTGGAGGGAAGGAAGGAAACTGGTTGGGAGAACCTCCTGAGTGGTGATCTTTGAATTGAAGCGAGCTGTGGGCCGTAGGACCGCGATCAAGCAATGGCAGCAGTTGAATTGTAGAGCTAGGAAATCGGACCACACACAGCGATTCTTTCATCTGTTTTGTGTTGCAAATCTGAGGAAGTTGGAATCCTCGCAAAATCATCATTTTCGGACCACCCACGCAGTCATAATCGCTGAAAACCGGCCGCACTCACATCAGCTGCACACCCTCAGATGACTCAAATGACACTTTCCATTTTTTGGAGCAGGAAACAGACCAGTTTCCTCCTCCTCCTCCTCCTCTGCTCCGCTGCCACAACACTCGACGACAAAGCGGATAATGACCGACCGTGTCCACTCGAGGACTTCTTTGCTCCTCCGACTCGCTTTCTTTCGACTTCTCAGCAAACAAACCGACGATGCGGGGAGTCGCGGTAGCTCAGATCGGATGACATCTGCTCAAAAAAGAAGACCAGAACGCGATTCTGGAGGGAAATCAGTCTTGGAGACAACCGCGGAATCTTCAAGTGGATTGCCGTTTGCTCTAAATCGTGTGCTGAATAGAAAAATGCGCGGGAAGCTCTGGATTCAACGCCTGCCTTCGCCTCAGAAACCTGGGATTGGAAGGCCCGCTCCATTGCATCTACTGTGGTCTCTCCACGATCATCCTGATAGCTACCAAACAGCAGCGCTTCGTCGGATAAGTCAGGAATATAAAGGAAGTTATTTTTCGGCGATCTCAAAAAACCCAATTGTGAGGCAAAGAAACGAAGCGAGGGTCTTGACCCGATTCAGTTGAGAACGGTCGCGCTGCTGTGGGATTGCACGTGAATCATAATTTGGTGTTCTCGGAACAAGAAAATGTAAAAAAAACGTGTAAACAGCAGAAACAGGTCAAAGTACTACCGTACAACGCAGCTGTGCCCATAGGTGGCTTTTCTTGCGTCAAGTCGCGCACCGATTGCCAGGCGATGTCCTTCTTCTCTAGCTCCTCTTGGTCTTCTTCCGAAGCTTGAAATAAGCATCTTCGCGGATTAAGCCGACCTCACAATTCCATCAGGATGGACAGATTTCGGCGTCTGCGTCGCCGTCGCCGTTCCGCTTCGCACACCAATCGAGCTATCGTGTAGACGCTTCTCAATTCAGCAACTTGGCGGCCGTCGAGCTACGCGGAGAAACAGCTCGTTGGCAAGTTGGCATCGCTACGCGCATGAGAGTCAGATAGCGAATTGGGAAGCGTTCGCCCCATTCCTTGGCGCCCGGACGTCCTGCATAATGTGTAATTGAAGCTTTTGGCACGTGTTTTTGGGAATTCTACACTATACGAAGCCAAAAAACGTAAGCGTAGCACTCTATATGCAAACGGGGTTGGACGGACACCAATCGACTCTTCGACGCCCAAAGAACAACGGACAACTTTATTTCACGTGCTTCATGCGTCTTGATTGCAGGAGTTGATAGTCCTCGAGGGAGTCGATCCCGCTACCCTCGCCTTGCTTCTTCCCTCGTCGTGAGCAGTTCTTGTTGTTCCCGCGGATAAGTCTCGCGTTGCTTCTATCGTCCAGAAGCGTCAGCTCGTTGTTCGATCTGTCACTAGCAGTTAGCCCCGACCGTTCCAATGAGGTTACATCATTGGGAAAACAGCGATCTTCACTTCGTAAACATGATGCTCACTTGTCAGCCACTCGAGCTGCGTCAATCCCATCGCGTTGGGAGCCCGCATATGTTGATACGAATCGCAATTCGCAATACTCCATCGCTATGCTAGAGCTTGGCGCTAATCAGCGTGACGAAGCCTGATAAGCAAACAACTAGGGAAAGAGACAAGATCGAAAGATCTCTCATGAGCTTTTCTGTAGCGTCCGGGCGCCCAATTTGAGTCAATGATCTCGAAAGAGCCGAAGATGCAAATTCCAAAGAGCCAAATCGAACAGAGTTGCTCGGTTAAACGCATAAAACCGGCAAATTCACTTTGCTTTGTTGGAAGGATTATCAGGCACGGTGGAAGGCGCAGAATCAAGCTGCGCCAAAGCCGCACATCGAAGGTTTCCTGTTTCAAGTTCAAGTGTTGTTTCAGCGGTCAGATTGCGATCCGCTAGCGAGAGGGCAATGCTGCAACTTCGGAGTTCCTGCCATCGGCAGACGTTGTCCACGATTGGCGATTCATTACCACTTGACCACCAGACTCTGTGTAACATTACACATTACGCAAAACGCTTGCAAAACAACAAAACGCCTTAGAATGGACCTTATTCTTCTGCGTTTGCGCCCCTTTCAAATTCCTTCAAAGAAGCGAAGATAGAGAAGCAGAAGACAGGCCCTGGTGCCTCTTCCCTGGCGCTCGTTTCGTCATCAATTGCAGCCTCGGACTCGTACTAGAATTAGACTCGGAAAGATGAATGTTTCCTCGTTGCTACGGCAACGCAGCGCGCGCGAGGAGCTCGACTTCCTCGCGGTGTGCAGCGGCGCCGTTTTCCCTCCAACTCATCACGTTCCTCCAACTTTGCTTTGCGAGAAAAACGCCAAAAGTGCGTCTGCACTTCACGGGCAGATCCTCCCGACATCCTCGTGTCTCTAGCGCCTGGCGGCAACGTCGGCAACGCGGAGAGACTCTCGTCGCTGTGAGCGCAATTATGCAAATTCCGCTTTCGGCTTCGTTTCAATGGATTTTCTGCTTTTGTTGTTCTGCTCCGGAGCAGCGCTGTTGGATGATCATGTGCGCCGCGTTCTTAGACGCCGCTGCGCACCCCGTGAGTTGCAACCGGCGTTCACACGGCAGCTGCGGAATGCTTTGATCATCAGGTCGTTCAATCCAGCGGTTTCACTCTCCTCTCGGGGCAACAATCGGACTTCAAAAGGATCGCGCTTGCAGATTTTCCCCAAATCACCGGATTTCCGGTCGTCTTCTGTGCAAATTCGTACTTTAGGCGGTGGCGCCACGCCTCTTTCTGCTCCTTGTTGGACGCGTCAGAGGCGATTGGAAGTTTTCAATTCATTTTGCGTTCCGGCGGCGAGCCAGATCTTCGAGTTGCTCTCCTCCGCTTGAGGGTGGATCCTATAGGAAGCAGTGCTTTCCTCGCATTCTACAAGGCCTAACCCTCGCTGCTCACCTCACGGCACTTGTTTACGGCTGCACGCGCGTCTCAAGGCATCGCTGTGAGCTGCGTGGCTGGAATTATGGTCTATTGATCGGGATTCCACCGCAATTAAGCAAAGTGTCGCTCGTGTTGAGAAGTTTGCAGTTTTGAACGATTTTCTTTCATTTCAGACGCGAATACGAAACTCAGAGTTCATGGCTCCCCCTCGTCTGCCGCCGCGCGCTTCGGAACGTAAGAAGACCGACAAGCCGAAGCCGAAGCCGAAGGACTCCAAGAAGGCTGCTACGGACGCTCCAAGACGACAACCGAGAAGGCGACGTCAAACGGACGTGAACCTGTCCGCCTACGCGATCCTCGACAACGGCGGAAGACTCTGTCTTGGCACTTGCAGCGTGTGCGGAAAGCTGAAGCGTTGAAGAATCGTGCTGTGCTGATCGTGCGATTTGTTCATTAAATAAATGATTGTTGATTAGCGGTTGTGCTACAGTACTCCCACGTCGCAGTTTCATGGCATCACGCGCTCTGGGGAGCGAGGGAGCGTTCGTGGCCTGTCACAACCTTCCACGTTAGGTATGCCGCTCGAAAACGTTCGCGGAGAGCGGCGCAATCAGAGAAGAAAGTGTTTTCGAGGTGTTTTTCGATTTCCACACAGTGCGGACGCATTTCACACTCGCCAAAAGTGACGATTGGGATTTATGTCCTGCAATCGACGCTCGCGCGTCGAAGTGCTGAGGTAAAGCAGCCGCGCGAGGCGCGCCTTGTAGCAGGAGAGCCGGTGCCGCGCGTTGATCACCGACACGGCATCCTCTTCCCTCGTTTGGCGCTGATCGGCGTCAAGCTTCGCCTCTCTCACAATCAGTAGGAGCCGCTCATCACCACATGCATCTCTGAATCCTCGCGATGCGCATCAATCCAGGAAAAGCACTTCAGACGCTCAAACCCAGAGTTAATCAATGCATCCGCCAATTCCTCGCGGTCTTCACTCCATCGACAGAGACCGCGCACTTCAGTTAGCGCCTATTTCTTATCGCGCCTGCTTAATCCATTCCAAGTGCGCCTCTCACAGTCGCGCCTTTAAGGTTCTACCGATAGCAGATGTCTTCGATTATCAGCCGCGACGCCGATGACGCGCCTCTGTTTACGTTAGAGGCGCTCGCCTCGCGCTCCCCTCGCCCTATTCGCCGTCGCGCCTTGCGAGCTGTTTGTGCGCTTTTGCAGCTGAGCGTCGTGAGAACGCGGGCGCTATGGTCTCCTGTAAATGTCATGTTTTGAGAAGTTCGTTTGTGTCCGCGTTGGGTTTCGTTGCTGTCAGAATCGTTAACTCCGTTTAAAGAAGCCGATTGCGGTGATTGCAAGCGTTTGCGTTGTCTTATTTGGCTTCAGAGAACTCGCGTTCTGCGATTTAGTCGCGTTGGTTCTAAGATGCTCTGATCTTTTCAGAAATGTTTCTAAACACCGGCGGTAGACGCAGCTGCGGCTTTCGGAAAGACGACAACAAGGAGTTCCTGCAGGGTCAACTGAAGGACAAGACGTTGAGCCCCGCTCGCAAGCAAGAAATCAAAGAGCGGATCGCCTACTTTGATCAAGTCCTCAAAGAGGAAGAAGCACAGGCGAAGGCAGAAGATGAAGCGGACCGTAAGCTGAAGGCTGAAGCCATGGCTGAAGACGATGAAAGGTTTGCTGCCACGCTGAGGGCGAGGAAGGCGCTCGAAGTTGCTGAACGGAAGAAGAAGGCGCTCGCCGCCAAGAAGACGACCACGAAGAAGGCTGTGCCAAAGCCAACGCGGGTCCAACCGAAGAGAGCTGCGAAGAATAAGTAGTTTCTGTGTGTGAAAAGCTTCTTTTCCTGAATAAATGTTGATTTTTGTTTTAGAAATGAAGGTTTTAAGGCTTATCGCTTGCCATGTGATGTCTGTTCTGCGCAGAAAGAGGATCTCTTCTCAAGTCGATCCAGATGGATCGGCGCAACTTTGCCCGCGAGATGAGCGCAAAGAGCAAGATCGACAGATAAGGCGCGCACAGCGCACGCAACGCGATCCGTCGGCGATGCCGCTCATCGCATTCCTCTTCGTTTGGCGCTCAAAATCAATCCGAAAAGAGCAAGCAGCTTTCATGTGGCACAACAGCCACGAAGCGATTTTGATCTTTGCTCCAGCCTCGTTTCTTTGTGAAAACGACCGATTTTTTATTCAAATTCGGCGCAGGTGCACGACGCAACAAAGCGTCATAAACGCAGCTGCCTGATGGTCAGAATTTGAAACTCATCTCGTCTGAGATTACGGTAGCGCTTGTCGATCCTCCAACAGCAACGCGCGCGCATTCGATGGCAGCGCTTTGCTTAGAGCGTGCACCAACGAGATTTGAGCAAAGATTGCTGCTGTAAACAACGTTCCCACGCCTCAGTTTGCCGTTAAAGGCGCGCGCGGAGGGACTTTACCTTCGCCTGCGCACTTTGCGCCCGTAAACGTCTTCCCTCGCGTGAGGTTTATGTCTTCCCGTCAGAAACGCTCGTAAACAACGTTTTTGCCTTGGAAATTATGCATTCGGTCGTTTTCTGTCGGGCAAATCGCGCCAAAACGCTCACAATCAGTGAAGAGCGACGATTCTTCTCCCCGTGGCCGCGCTCTGATATCGCGGGTGTCCGCGCATTCTCACTGACAAGCAGGTGTGAGGCGCTTCTCTGTGAGTCACAATTAGTCCCGAAACCGCTGTTCATCAATCTGATAATTATCCCGCGGTGTGCGTTGACCGCTGCTCCTCCTCCTCCTCGCTTGCGCAACGCCGATTGCAGAAGATCGGAAGGTAATCCTGGCGGCGAGTGTTCGCTCACTTTAAGTTTATCGCAGTTTAGCGCTGCGGTCAGGAAGCACCGTATTTATTTATTCTATTGAGGGGATACTGTAGTCTGATTGTCGCATCGCCCTTCATGCGCTGCGCGCAAGCCGCAAGCGAGAAGAGATGGTTTCAAACTCTTCCAGCACTTTCAGCTTCCAGCGCGCTTGACAGCGCGCCCTTCTCCTTTTCGGGGCATCTCGGAGGGAAGATCTTGAGTTTTTGCTGTTTTTCGTCCAATTTCAACGATAATTTCATGCAAAACGCGTTGGTCAGCAGATGCGCCGCCGCTTCTTCAATCAAAGATCGTCGTTCGCAGCCGCCGTTGGGCGTCGAAGAGGCGGCCGTTGAGTTCGAAATCATCATCGATTGGGAAACCTCGCCTGTTGCGGAAGGCGTGCGCGCGCAATTGCGTTGACCGGCGGCGCGCGTTGTTTCCCTCGCGTTTTTGTTGCTTCGGTCGAGCTGCAGTTGGGTTTCTGCTTTGCGGCTCCATCCGCCCAGAGCGCATCGTTCTGGGCGATTTGAAAGTTGCGGAATTCGCGTGTTTCGATTGTTTGCTTCCATCCACGATCCTATTTGCTCCTTTTGGCACATCGATTGATCGATTACCGCACTCGGAAATGCGGAGATACTATCGCATGTGCTTGAGAGGAGAGATCATGTTTGATTTGTGAATCTAGGCTTTGCAACAACTGATAATTTCATTCCCTTTGCGCGTTTCATTGCTTCCTTCCACTTAACTCTCTTGTTTGCAGATTTCAACGCTCGAAATGGATCAATCGCCCGCCCGCCGATCCTCCCGGATCGTCGAAGCTGAGAAGGCGAAAATAGAAGCTGAGAAAGCGCGAATTGAAGCCCAGAAAGCGCAAATTAAAGCCGAGAAAGCGCGAATTGAAGCCGAGAAAGCGAGAATCGAGAAGGAGAAAGCGGACGCACTCGCGCGGTCTCGGAGCACGAAACCCTGCAAGCAAACGGCGCGAATGTCGTGCGGCGGCAAAATGCCGAAGAAGCCGCTCCGCGGAAAAATGAACCGGCTCCCCCCGCCAGAGAGCTACACGAGGGCGGCGTTCATGCAGAGCTATGGACGGAAAAGCGTGAAGGAGAACTACGTGAACCCGACTCGGATGCGGGAGGCGGAGCTCCGAACGCGTGTGGAAAAGCTGGAGAAAGAGAAGAACACGTTCTACAGCTCGATCGAAGAGCTTATCAAATGCACGATGTGTGATAACATTCTCTACAAACCCGTTATGTAAGTTCACCGATCGCTCTTTCAATCCTCATCAATCGCGTGATTCGTTGCAGGATTCCCAAATGCGGCCATCGCTTCTGCAGCGCGTGTCTCTCCACGCTGCTGAAGACGGCTTTGGTGCGGGGACAGACCGGCGACTGCTACCGCTGTCCGGTCTGCACCAGAGACATTAAATTGATCATCAAGGACAGGACGTTCGGAGAGTACATCGAGGGACTCCAGGGAATGTTTCCCGCTCTTCAGCTCACGGAGAGCTTCAAGAAGATGAAGGACGACGAGGATAAGATTGGCGCGATTAGCACCAGCATGGTCACTTTCCCGCACGTTCACAACGGGGTCGTGATCGACATGCGCCCCTATTGTTAGGTTGTCTCCTCCCCCTCCTCCTCATGCTCCTCCATTTGTTCTGAGACTCGCGCATTTTATTTGTTTTCGTCCGTGCAATTTTGTATTTGAATCGATAAAATGAATCCACCGCATAGATGGACCAAACAGCACAGAGGGCATCGATTTCCGGTGTGAAAGACTGAAAGAAGCACAGAAGAGTGACTGTTTGTCTCCGGTTACAGTATGCAAACCTGAAAAAGCGTCACCTTTCGAGCTTCGCCTCATTTAAGCTCGCAACGCGGTGATTCATTCTCCACGCGCAACACGTCAGCCTGCAAAGCGATGTTTCAGAGGTGAAAGCGAGATCACAGGTTGAAAAGCAATGCGTTGATCCCCATAAACGCGGCGTTGATTTCTGATTAGATCTGATTGTGAATGAATGAACGCATCGATGTCGAGCGTCCCTCCGCGTCGTTCGCCTCGAATCGCGGCCAAACGGCAACGCGAAGACGGAGAAGCTGCTTCGAGGTCTCCGGTTGTCGCGGCGCCGCCTCGCAGTCAACCGCAAGTGCGAGGAACTCCGCGTCGTCCTCCGATCGTGCCGCCGCATCGCGCTCTTGTGACGCGCCGGCGACCAATCCAGTATAGCCACATGTCGGAGCCGAATTACGCGCCAATTTCGGTGCGCACGCATTCGTCGGCGTCAGCCGTGGCCCGCCGGAAGCCTCCGAAGGCGCATTTTCGCAAAATCAAGGTGGAACACATCGAGCCGCCCGTCGACGTCAACATCGACGATTTGAGCGCCGAGGAGGCGAAACAGTCGTTCCGGGAGTACAAGGCGAAGATGGACGCGTTCAAGGAGGGCGCGTTCAAGGCGTTCCAGTGCAACATCTGCCTCGACGTGATGTACCGGCCGGTGATGTGAGTTATTCTCGATTCCACACGAATATCCACGTGTTCTGCTTTCAGATTGTCGCCCTGCGGCCACAAATTCTGCAGCCCTTGCGTGTCGATTCTGCTGAAGACGGATGCGGCGACTCAAGGCAGACACCGATGTCCGTGCTGTCGGAAGCCGGTTTTCCACATCGCCAAGGACGTCCAACTGAAGGCGCATCTGGAGGAGCTGGAGAGAACGTTCCCCGGCATGGCGCCAGCGGAGAAGGAAATGCGCAACGGAAACGATCGAATCAGCGAAATCGACGCGAACGTCCTGCAGTCGCCCTACTACTTCCGGGAAGTTCACTTCACCACTGCGTGATCCAACTGACCGAACTTTGTACATTTATCATCTTTTCTATCGCGAAGAAATTCTCTTTCACACATTGTAGAACGGAGACGCAGCGGAGGTTTGCAGCTCGATCTGCGAGATCTTGTAGCGCACCTTCTTGAGCCAATGGGAGAGCGGCTGCAGCTGCAGCGAGGGTTGATTCTCGGTTGAGTCGAGTTTGATGCGCAGCTGATTGGGGATCTGCGAGTGGTAGGCGGTGAGGATTGGCTGCCACATGGGGTAGAGTTGGCAGAGGACGGCGCTGTTGCATTGCTGCAGCGATTGCATCGTGTTCACAAAGTGCAGATTGACCATGTCGGCGAGCTGAAAGCGGTTCAAGGTTGATGAGGGCGGAAATTGGGTGAAAATGAAGGGAAAACACATTTTTTAGCGTGTTTCTGGATTTTCCATAGTTTCTGATCTCTTGTCAATTCACTCATTTCCAACTCACCACTTTCGAGTGCGAGAGAAGCTGCAGAATCGCCGGCGTCACGCGCGCCCAGAAATCCAGAATGTAGGCGAATTGCTGCTGACTGGCATCGCAACTTGAGGCGGACGCCTGCTCGCAGTAGACCGTCCAGAGTTGGCAGAGGTGGAAGGCGTGGAAGAGGGCGGACATGTGAACCACCGATTGCTGCAATGGACCACACACGTCGTCAAGTGATTTGCTGACGTCGTATATACCTTGCTCTGATCGGCGAATCCGGCCAAAACAAAGTGGATGTAGTCGGCCATGTGGTTGCTGCACTCGATGGGAACCGGCAGACAGCCGGGACTCGCGTGAAGCGCGCCCAGCAGCAGCCACGAGAGAATTCGCACGTTCGTCACCGATTCTGCGAACGCGTTGGCCGCCGCTTGGGTGACGTTCGGCGGCGACATGAGCCACGGGATGAAGCGGGCGACGGCGCGGCAATCCCGGGCGCTCGTGCGACTCATCTCGATGGAAATCACCTGCGCCAGCGCAGCCTTCAAGTCACCGCCTAGCGTGTCGTTGTTGATTTGTTTTTTGAGTTTTGAGAGGACGTGGAGGTCGGCGATGAAATCGAGAATGTCGTTGAGGAGCGGACGGACTACTTCGCAAGCTGCGGTGTTGAACTGAAAAAGACGATTTTTTCAAAAAAGAAAAAGAGATTCTCACCTGATCGTCGGTCATCTCTTCGCTGACCGTCTCCCCGGCGTCCTGCAGAACGAGATTCACAATCGTCATGTAATTCGCCTCGTGCATTGAGCATTTGAACTTGAGCGCCTGGACCAATTCGGTGATGATCGATCGCGTCATGCATTGCTTGTCGCGCTCCTGAAATCGGTGGTTTTGTAGCGAAAAGCGCACGTTTGACGCTCACCTTGATGAGCGCTCTGTTGCAAGCGGTGCAGATGTTCAGAAGGTCGATCAGATCGACTTTGCACTCGTGCAGCGCCTCGTTCACCCACTTGGAGAACGCATCGACGAGCGCGGTGCTCGACTGGAAGGAGTACTGTAGGTAAGAGGCTCGAAATTGCCGCAATTCTTACCTTGAAAGTGGAAAAATTCTGAACTCTCAAAACGACATTCATGATGGAAATCGCGCATTTCAGCTCCGTTTTGATCGCTGTTTGCGTGTGCTCCGTTGTGACCTGAAATTCTCCAAATCAGAGCTGAAAACGGCCATCTTGCGGTGCACCTGCGTGTGGTAGCGCCTGAAGAATCCTTCCAAACTGGTGATCACCGCACTCCAACTCGTGATGTACGTGTCGCAGGGAACGTGCGCGATGTAGGCGGAGAGATTGTGGAGAATTCGCGGCAGCCTTGAAGGCCAATCCTCGGAGATGTCGTTCAGCAGATTCTGGATCAGATTGACCGGATTGAGCTCCTGGAAGTCCATCAGCGAGATGCAGATGATGTTCCAGAAACTCGTCGGCTTCTCGACCGAACTGTCGAACAATTGAACCGCGATTCCGCTCGTGGAGAGTTGGTGGAGGACGACGCGCAGGAGCTGCTTGGCGACGCTGCGGCTGTTGCCGGTGACGAACATGTTGATGTCGTGCCAGGGGTACATCGCGCGGTCGATGAATCTGCAATTTCGGGCTCAAATTTCCCTCAAAAACGCCTCACTTACCTCGTGACGGTCTTCAGGATCCTGAACAGAAGCGGCGCGCCCATCGCCGGCTCGCGGTGCAGAAACGTCTCCACCGCGATCAGGCAGAGCGACAAACTTTCCTCGTCGAAGGTCTCCAGCAGCTCGTGGCAGAACGCGCAGCGGAGCTTGACGCCGTCTTTGACTCCCGCAACGACCGGCGATTTCTTCGGTACGATCTTGCGCAACTTTAATTTCTTCGATTTCTTCGTGAATTTCTTCTCTTTGAAGCTGTGCGGCCGTGTCGTTTCCTTGAAGCTGTGCGACTTGAAGGTCGGCTTGATGATCGAGGGATGCGGATCGGGGGGATGCTCGCTCGGCTCCACTATCCTGCACACCGGGTGCACCACACGGACTTCGAGTGACGCGGCGCGGTGCTCCTCCAGCGTCATCAGTTTGACCGCCGGCACTTCCATCACCTTCAGCGATTCGGGACGGACGAGTTGACAAGGCTGAACTTCCGACATTTTCAGGTCTATTTCGTGATCTTCTTCCTCTTTGATGACTTCTTCTTCTTGATCACTGCCTGAAATGTTCAAAATGAAAGATTGTCTTCAACAATTCGATTTCCCGCCCTTACCTGAGCTCTCATCGCTCCATTCCGGAATCTCAATCGTTGGAGGAGCCACCGGCGACGTAGTCGCGCTCGTTTGAGTCGGTTTGCAGCAGTGAACGTGACTCTCCAGACTCGCAATGACGATCAGCATCAATTTCAAGATGACGTCGTTGATCGGGACGCTGTCGAAACGGTACTGAAACTCGAAATTCGCATCTTCGTCCGCAGCGATTCGTCTCACCTTGTAGAGAATGAAGAATGATGGTGTTCAGCCACGAGTGTCTTGAGGGGATATCGAGCAGGAAGAGCGAGTAGTTGGCGATCGAGTTGTCGCTGGCGAGTTTCTGCGGCGACGGGAGGTGGAGGAGAAGCTGCGCGATGGTTGGGAGCATCTGGTTGCCGATGAGAAGATTCGAGTCGAGGATCTCGGGCAATCCGGTGAGGAATGCGTTGCAGACCGCTGACTTTCTGAAAATAGCGCCATTAGAGATAGCGGATACGGACGAAAGTCATCGTGTGTGGCCGTCTTCCACCGCTCGCTCGCTGAATTCAGACAAATTCTGTGGACACGCCAAAGCGTTCAAATCCTGTCTTACCGTAATCGATGCGGAGGGATGGTGAAGCACTTCTCCGAGTTACTGTAGCCGAGCAACGTGTTGAAGTGTCGCAGCAGGACCGACTGCTTCTTCGCGTTCATCTTCTCATCCTGCGCGCTCAGTTTCTTGTTGCAAAGGAAGCTCACAAAGAGGGATACGGTAAGATAGACCGCGTGGCGCTCCGGATTCTCCAAATCGACCACGCGATTCAGCAACAAACACATGTTGCTCTCTTCGTCGGTGAACTCGCGCAGTCTACCGTAACCGTCGTCTGACTGCGCAGGCGAGAACGGCGGGAGATCCTGATTCTGCAAGTCGCCGCCGCGCATCGAGGTCGTCAATTGATGCTTCAGGCATCTCCCTTGAGACTCTTCACGATCGAGCGCACTGTATCCGCATCGTTGAGCGCTTTTCGCGCTTTGTTCAACTGAAAAAATCCGACGTTCGGTCAGTGGTCGGACTACCGTTGACGAACCTTTCTCTGGTAGAGGTCGGACATCGGATCCGAGTGGAGGAGATCCTGGACGAATCCTGATTTGTCGGATTTGCAGCTCAGCTGACTTTCCAGCGCCATGCTCTCGAAGCGCTGGATGAAGAAGTCCCACGTGAGGATGCTCTCTTCGGGGACTACGGTAGTCAGGAGTTGGATACGGTGGATGATCAGAGGGCGATCTTGAATGCACGAGTCGAATTGCGACTCGAGACAGAGGCACATGAGCTGAAACACGAAGATAATTGGGAGAATTCAAAGGTTCGGTCAGAAGACTACTTTTCAAATAACCAGAAACTCCTTCTAGCGCATTTTCTACGCTATGAAAGCAAAATGTCGGTTTGGAATCAAGTTTTCGCTTCAAGACCTACATTCAGCGCTGTCGAAGGCATCGCTTTGAGAGCCAGCATGGCCCTCTGCGCGACGGCTGCGTTCGGGTCGTGCATGGCGGCGATCAGATGAGCGAACGCGCAGCTCAAGCAGGTCTGAATGAGTTTGTTCGCCTTCACCGCCGGCGTGACGATCATGTGCGCAAGAACGTAGGCGCGCTCGACCGCCTTGAACCGAACTTCCCACTTTTCGCTGATGAACTCCGTGTTTACGGTATTCCAGAAGACTTCCTCGCCGCAGGGAAGCGTGATCGCGTGGAGAATGAGGAGGACGGCGAGTTGGCCGATCTGCAAAGATCAGATGTTCGCCTTGAGAGCTACAACTACAGTATACCTGAGCGAAATCAGACTTCAGCGTTCCCCAAAGCTTCGGAATGAGGAGATTCTCTTGCGTCCAGACGAGGAAGCCGCGATGCTCACGTCTCGCGTTGCTGAGCGCCTCGCAGTGGAGGCAGAGGAACTTGAGGGTGTTGAGCAGGAAGTACTGTACGTCCGGGTCAG
>MQUG01004028.1:0-20866 GCA_007213375.1 Steinernema feltiae | reverse complement strand
GCGCAATTCGTTGACTTAGCTCTGACTGTGTTTAGTATTTGATTTAAAAGTCATACATGGGGTGATATGCAAAAACAACGATCAGATTTTCAGATCAGTTTTTGGCGCTGAAAACGATGCTAAAAGAATTTGAGCAAAATAATTGTTCTGTGCCACTTTTCTGGGCGATTTTTGGTCAAAATCAAGGCTTCCGCACGAATTCGAACCTAAATTTTACAGTAACATTAAAAAGGATGCTTTTCTGACCAGAAATAAACTTAAAATTGTACTAAAGCAACATTTTCAATTTGTCGTTCCTGATATAACCGACGTCTACAACTCAGTTGTCGCTTACGAGCATACCACGTTGGAAATACGCGATCCCGTCAGATCTCGCAAGTCAAGCAGCGTTGGGCCTAGCTAGTACTCGGAGACGTCTTGGGAAATCTAGGTGTCGTAAGCAGAACAGAAAGGGGGAAAGAAAAACGTATATCGTAACAAGCGTTTTGCTTTTTCTCTTTTGTCCAACGCGATTTGTGTTTGTCTCACGAGAACACTGAATTGAATTGATGGAATAGAAAATAAATCGAGTTCCGCAAGCTGAACCGACTCAGAACTTTTGTCAATCAGGCTCTCAAACTTCAATGACGGCATACGCTGCAAAATTCCGTAGCGCCACAGCTTCTTAGGACACTGTTTTCACATTATCACAGAATTTAACTGTTTTTTGTTGCTGTTAAATTGCCAAATTGTGGTTGAAAGTTGTCTGTCTAGACAACAAATTTCGTAAATAGATTGCGAAATGTTGACTCATCTTTGCGCAATTGGCCGACTTGGCTCTGAAAGGCTAGTCTCACTCGCATCTTCTGTGCGCCTTGTTTGATTTTCACACAAACGGTAAAAAAATTCAGCAGCAGAACAGTTGCTTTAGTTCAGTTTTCATTATAAGCATCCCGAATGGGACGCAGTTCCAAAATTTTCATCTCGCCACATTCATTTGAAAGAGCGGATTCAATGTTTACCTCAAACTTGGGTAATTAAACCGACGAGAGCATTGCGCTGTGGCGCTAGACGTGCACGCGACCATCCCAGCGCAGCGGTGCGACTCGTGGTCCGGGGTTGGTCGGCGCGATCGCCGACACACAGCGCGATCGCGACTAGGCGAGCAAACGCAACACAAAAGACGTCTTTTTGTAGCTAAAACCAATAATTTTGCCTGCAGCAACCTAACAAAAACTAAATATTGAATTAGCAAAAGCTTACGACACCTAGGATTCCCAAGCCGTCTCCGATCCAAGTACTAGCTAGGCCCGACGCTGCTTGACTTGCGAGATCTGACGAGATCGCGTATGTTCAGCGTGGTATGATCGTAAGCGACAACTGAGTTGTAGAAGTCGAATATATCAAGAATGTCAAATTGAAAATGTTGCTTTAGAACAATTTTAAGTTTGTTTTTGGTCAGAAAAGCGTCCTTTTTAATGTTTACAGTAAAATTTAGGTTCGAAATCGTGCGGGAAGCCTTGTTTGTGATCAAAAATAACCCAGAAAAGTGGCACAGAATCATTTATTTGCTTAAAATCATTTTGCATCTTGTTCAGCGCCAAAAACTGATCTGAAGATCTGATCTTTGTTTTTGCATATCACCCCATGTACGACATTTCTACCTCCTTTGCGTTTTTGAACGCGGAACGACTATAACACAGGCATAGAGCTGTTTACAACAGAAAATTGAAATTTGAGAGAAAGAACAATTGTACCCTTAATCCCAGTGTTGTGCTCATAATCGAGATCAACAATGCTCGAAAGTACTGTTTTCGCACATAACACGAAAGTGGAGTTGATCTGTCGTCTGTGGACAACTTCCGAAACGCTATATTAGAGGCCCCGGCGTTCAAATTCCATCCAGCCAGCCCTACAACATGACCGTCTGCAAGATTCTCCTCGCCGCTTTGCTCTTTGTGAGTTTGTCGAGAGCTGCGGATTCCGCGCCCGTCGGAGCCGAAGACTCCCTGCAGTCTTCGGCTCCGACTGGCGCACGAATTTTGGCGAACAAAACGCCAGATTCCCGCTAAAACGGTCTAAACGGAACGAAAACGGAAACGGTCTAAAACATTCTTCGGAGCGCTGCGTTTGCTTCACTGGTTGAGTTCTACTGGAAACTCCGGATTAAGAACCTGCCATGGTGAATTCCATATGATCAGCTAATCAACTGTTCGATGTTTGGCGTCGTTAGACCGCAAATCGTTGTTCTGATAAGCATTTCTTGATTTACAGATGAATGAGAGTCGAGAGTTTATACTCTGATGAGATGCGGGGATGCGATATACGCTGCGACAGTTTTTATGCTCTGCTCACGCCAGAAAGCTTTATTTTCCCATTACGGTGTCCCTTTTCGCATCGCATTTTTCATATAAACGAATTTTTCTTTACCAGAAGTGATGCTACACCACATTGTGAACGCGGTGTCAATCACGTTGTATTGAAGAGCTGCATTTATTCTGCAAAATTCAGCGATTTGACAGAGATCTGATCAATCTTGATTCGAGCTTTGCTCACTCAACCGAAACTCCACGCGTATCTTCTTCAAAACAAAGTAAAACTGAAATATGGAGACTCAAGTGAAAATTGATTTTTTTCAGAATATTTTGTGCAGCTGGAACTTATTCAGGAACGGATGGCGGGAGGGTAGAGGGACAACGAGCGAGGCAACGAGTGAGGCGAAGAGAGCAGCTGGTGCGAATGCGACCGACCTCAACGGTTGCCGCGGTCGAGGCAGACACAGAGACGTGTTGTTGTCGGTTGGCGCGCAGTCGCGCCAAAAATCGATCGAACGTGCGTTTGCCGTACACAATCGGCTTCGATCAACTCTGCGAATCTTCTTCAACTGAACGTGAGTTTCTTTAACTGTTGCGAATGGACCGCGCGAGCAAACTGAACCTGAAAGTACCTGAATGCAATTTCCCCTCAATTCAGTCCTAATTCGATTACCCCTAGGTTGAAGCTACTAACGACGAATTTCTGAAGGCTTTTTACGACAAAGAGCTCTTGGGGCGCGTGGCTGCAGCCATTGAAGCCCTCAAAAAGACGTAGTAGCAGACAAACGAAACTACAACATTCTGCTGAACTACATCCTGATCAGCATTCTTTTACGCGGTGCTAAACGAGTAGAGGTTGGTTGTTTAATGTAAAATACGAATGAAAAATTGGTCTAATGTGATCAATTTATTCCCACCACTATTTTGCCTTCTTGCTACAGAACTTCAGTTAATTTCATTAACTTTGAGATAACTTGCAAACACAACAGACCGCTTTAAAAACAAAGCTTTAAATAAGACGTTCCAAGTCCTTATGTTCGTTCATAAGTCATTGCTTGCTCTAGGTGGCCTACAACGCGATCAACGGATCTTACATTGATGAGGAACGAACGAAGTTGACGATCTTGCACGACATAGACTTACCTGTCAAGCGATAAATCATGAACATCGCCAAATGTTCGAGAAGCTCCGCTCTTCGTTCAATTCAATGGCGCCGAGATCAGCCCTTCTCTCGGTTCGAATGGTCCAAACGGACGAATTGGAGCCTATCCACCGGTTATCACCAAGTAAGATTTTTTGCTGACCTGAATTAACCTAAAGTGACCAGAATTCAGCTTATTCCACCGACATTAGCGTGTGAAAGCCACAAACAAACCCCAGCTCGTCGATTTTCACTTTCGAAACTGGACAGAAATCCTCGAAGAGAAGAAAGCGTTCAATCAGCCTGAGATCGATCCGTCTCAGGCACCGAAGGAAGCCATAAAGGTTGTGTTTGTCAATGATTTGGCAGTCGACGTCATCCCAAACCTCACGTCCATCTACGGACATTTTCCTTTCCAGTGAATGGAAGGACTACCAACGGAGAGTGGTCCCTGACCTTATCGCCTCCCAGACTTTGACCGACTGATCCCGGTGAGATGCATATAGAAAAGATCACATAAAACCAAACCCCTTTTTCTTTGAAGGAACCTCAGCTCCATGCTAACCGATTGCAGCAACGCGTTTACCACTACATGCTGCGAGAGCTTCAGTTTGTCTGCCTAACGGCTGTAATGGCTTCGTGTCCAGAAGCAATCGGACAAATGCTGCCAATTATGAGAAGTCCCTCCGAGTAACCGAACGCCATGAAATAGACTAGCGAAGAATCGCAGAATAGAGGTTGGGTCACAACCACAACGGACACGCAGCTGAACTTCCGACTATGTGGACTGAAGTTTATCGAGCCTTGACACACAAAAGCCAAAGAAGAGGCTGGTGCGGAACGAAAGCAAGGAGAAATCTCTCAAAATCCTTAAACACAGTTGTTATCAGATCAATCCCATCGAGTATTTCCTGGCCGCCAGTGAATTTGATGAAAACCAGCCTACCGGAAGAGCAATTGAATCAGCTGGCCGACTGCCATTAACAGAGCGAGAGACGTCGAAAAAACTGGAAGACCTCATCACCATCGATGACAATTTTGACGATTTTTTTGACAATAAAATTTTTTGTAATTGAAGCAGAACGAAATTAAAGAAGGAGAGCGCAGCGGCGAGTCAATACGCTACCAATGCGAGGCTTATCGCATGGACGGGGAGCACAACAATGATGGCAGGTCGGAGGTGAGCATCGCGCCCCGAGAAGAGGCCTGGAGACGAGCGCTACAAAAGCCCGGAGACGGCTCATTCGAGACCGACCCGTAATAATTCGTATCCGTTAATGTTATTCTTTCGTCGTGTTGATGGTAAACAGGCTTCAAACCGAGTTTTCAGACTTCGCTTTGGGGCATACTGTAACTGCCATAGATGAAGGCCTAGGCGATACCGCAATGTTCGCCCTATGATTTGGCTTAGTTCACTTAGACGTCTGTTCTGGCCTTGTCGTTAGTTCAATTGGTGTCTGATAGCAAATATCACGTTTTAACTGCTACGAAGATTGGGCTAAAATGAAGCTGTTTATGAAGGGCTGCTAACCGAGTTGATTTGTAGATCTAAACCACAATACGACTTGCAAACGACATCAAATACCTCCAGCGCGACCTCGGTCTACATTTCCTAGAAAATCAGTGGTCTCGGAGCGAGTTGCCTGAGGAGGACCGACATGCGTTACTGTACCGTGCGTTTCGAATATTTGCGCGCAGTGTGTTTTCTCTCGATTTTGACCGCTTTTTCGCCGATTTTTGGACTTTTCCGGACAATTTGGACTCGACAACGTCAGATGAGTCAATATTTCAATGAATGCGATGCTTTGTGGTCAATTGTGTGCGTTTTAGAGACTGGGACACGAAGCTGAGCACCGCGCACAGGTCGAAGAACCCGCTGCAGAAGCCCACCTCGAGCGTGAAATGCTGAATGGAACGAATCGGTTGGTTTTATTTATTATGATTGAGGAGAAACAGGTCTTATGTTGTGATGTTGAGAGCGTGCATTTACGTTCCGGTCTATCAGAACTCGGAAAGTTGCTGCAGTTATAGTTGGGATCGTCTTCGAGTTTATTGTTGTTGATTATTGTATTATTGTTGTTGTTGCTGGGATTATTGTTGCGCGCACGCATGCCGGAATCTCCACGCGGTTCTTGCAACCTTACGTTTCTTACGTTGTCTTACGTTTACTCCACCGATTCCCCGGCGCATAACTAACAAGACGCGACCTCCCAGACGCGCGCTTCTCATTCCACATCATCTAAAAAACCCGTGTTTTCGTTCTTTCATGGCTCTCTAGTCGCAGGCGGTCACCGGTCTTGGCGTGCAGATCAATCCCATCGAGTATTTCTGGGCCGCCAGTGAATTTGATGAACACCAGCCTACCGAAGAGGAATTGAATCAGCTGGCCGAACTGCCATTAACAGAGCGAGAGACGTCGAAAAACTGGAAGACCTCATCACCATCGATGACAATTTTGACGAATTTTTTGAGGAATAAATTTTTTGTTACTTGAAGCAGAACGAAAATAAAGAAGGAGAGCGCAGCGGCGAGTCAATACGCTACCAATGCGAGGCTTATCGCATGGACGGGAAGCACAACAATAATGGCAGGTCGGAGGTGAGCATCGCACCCCGAGAAGAGTCTGGAGACGAGCGTTACAAAAGCCCCGGAGCACGCTCATTTGAGGCCGGCCCGTATTCTTCGTATCATTTAACCCCGTGAATTCTGCGCGGACTAACTCCGGATGGTTTCTTGAATTTCGTGCCCAAGAACAAGACGCGATGCGCGAGTTCAGAAGTGCCACGGGCACACCCTTACTAAATAAAACTGGCTGTCATCATAGCACACGGCTACATCGATGGATCGTTGGTCGTTCGCTGACCAATCTTGGACTTAGCCGTTCGCGTGCAACAGCACAAATCGATTTTTCATCATTTCTCGGCTATTCAGCCACAAACCTGTGTTTCCATGGCCATTGTAGACCAATTCGAGGTCGCGAAGAACTCTCATGTCATCAGAATCACGTGAAACGGCCGAAAATAGTCAGGTTCGACGAAGAACGGTCAAAGTGCTACAGTACAATGGATATACGACAGCAATCAAATCGCGCCAAGACCAATGAATTTCTAGGAAATGTAGGGTCTTTATTTTCTGTAGCTTTGCTCTATCTCTCCCCACTCGTCCAGACCTCAAAAGGGCTTGGACGCGATGGTTTGCTACAAGATCTTTATCCAGGACAGGGAGGCTCGAGCAACCGCCTGCGGCGGCTGCTGAGCAATAGACTGACAATAGACTTTTTGTCTTTTCTTCGCTCGCAACTCGCAGTTCGCCACCAAACTCCAAACTAGAAACAAGCCATGACTCACACCAACGCGTCGCCCCCTTTTCGACCGAAAAACGCCAAACAAAAGAAAACAACAATTATTTTACTAACATTCCAACAGAAACAATTAACTGCAACAATAATATCTATCCGCGAATCGGGAGAACGGACTTGTTCAGTCCCATGTCGGTGAAGGCAGCTGCTTCCAATTCCGCGCCGTTCGTCGTGAAAAAGAAAGTCGTTTCTTGAATTGCTGCCTCCACAGTTCGACGGTCTTGCGCAGGTTGTCCATTCCAACAAATGTCCTAGTTGAACAGTCCTGTTCGACTGGATATCTCGTTCTTCGGCACTGGACGAGAAGGAGTTATCATTGTTTAGTATGCCAGTCGCCACAATCGCTCCGAGTCGCGAAAAGAGTGGAGAAGAGAAATCAGGTGCTGCTGCGTTTATTCGGAGAGTCCAAATTCGTTTTCGATTGAAAAACTGCGACAAGCTTCCCAATCACTGAGATATGTGAACAAAACGGCTTCGAATCAGCCTTATTGTACAGGCATAAATCTAAAAAAAATTTAAATGTATCAAAATATCAAAGATTGTTGGTCAAATTTCATGAAATGTAGCTTGAGCACAACAACTGGAGGAGAACAAACCTGAATCCTGTGTGTTCCACTCCGTTTGAACGGTTCCAAGACAGTGCTGGAAAGCACACCGCGTCTTCCACATCGTTCTTCAACTCTTTTGCTACCTGACACGTAGTTGGCGATTCCAATGGTCTGTTCCTGCGCATGTTCTTGTATTTCACCATAGTGGAAAGCTTCTGAGATCTTTTTTGATTCAGTTGACGCAACGAATTTTCAAGTTCCACTCCATTACATGCTGAAACATCCTTCTAATAGTATTTTAGTATCTTATAATTCAACTCAAACAAATTTTAGTTCTAGTTATTCTAATCTTCCTGTGATGATGTGGCGAAATTAAAAGCAGTCAAGAACATCGTTTCGAGCGCAATTTGCTCGCGCGGTCTATTCGCAACAGTTAAAGAAACTCACGTTCAGTTGAAGAAGATTCGCAGAGTTGGTCGAAGCCGATTGCGGCAAACAAAGACGCTATCGATCGATTTTTGGCGCGACTGCGCGCCAACCGACGCCAACCGTCTGTGTCTGTCACGACCGCGGCGACCGTTGAGGACGGTCGCATTCGTACCAGCCGCTCTCTTTGCCTCGCTCGTTGCCTCGCTCGCTGTCCCTCTACCCTCCCGCCATCCGTTGCTGAATAAGTGCACAAAATATTCTGAAAAAAACAATTTTCACTTGAGTCTCCATATTTCAGTCTTACTTTGTTTTGAAGAAGATCCGCATGGAGTTTCGGTTGAGTGCAAAGCTCAAATTAAGCTTGATCAGATTTTTGTGAATTCGCTGAAATTTGCAGAATTAATGCAGCACTTCAATACAACGTGATTCACACCGAGTTTACATTAACACAATGCAGCATCGCTGGTAGCATCACCTCTCTAAGGAAAGTATCATTCAGAAGTGTAGTGGCGCTTAGAAGCGGTTTCTACACCTGGCGAGGCTTCTGTTTGTTGACATTTCGAGGTCGGCGAACACGATGCGAACAAGAAATGATCCGAAGATCGGAGCGCGAAGAAAATACATTGCTTGAGGAAATAAACAAGAAATCTGAAGTAAGCTGAAGATCAAGGCTTCGTTGAAAAACAGTGAAGCCGACGACGTGAACGATTCGATGAACATCGACTACTAATTTTATTATTGTTTTCAACGTGCTTATTGGTTACTGCGCTGTAAATGTCACATGCCGGTTTTGTTTGAATTTCATCGTCGTCGTTTTTCCAGAATTTTTCGTGGGATTTCGTGGAATCGTGGAAAAAAGAAAAAAATCGTGGCATTTTCCAGCGAATCGAGCGCAGGGGAGTAAATGAATTGACCATATAAGCTACTGACCAGAGCGCAGACCACAAACTAACGCAATGTGGATTCGCAATCGATCGATTTTTGACGCGATGCTTTTATTTTACTTGAGAGAAGCACACGTGTTACGTAGAGGTAGAAAAGAGAGAATAGAAGTGACAACGATGTGTGACAGAGAAAAGAAGACATGAACAAACGACGCAGAGAACGGACGATTACGATAGGTTTCTGTAGGAGCCTTTGGGCTCATGCTGTCTCGACTTCTTGCCTACCACGTGATTCCACGTGATTTCGACAGTTCGGAAGAGGAGCATTAGGTTACAGCCTTGTGATGGCCTTCACATATGACGGTCGTTTACGTCTCCAATAATGAATAGAGCTTCCTTTGCTCGGGTCAGAGCAACTACTGCTCTAGGGTTGAAGAAAATGAAGTCTTCGGGACTCAAAGTTTGCCTCGCTGCTTGGCGTCTCGTTTCATGAAGTCCATAACGCTTCTCTGCTGCTGGGGGAGCTGTGACAACGATGGCAACATCTGCTTGCTGGCCACGATATCCATCAATCGTGTTGACCTTGCACTCCAGATCTTCCAGTGCTTCGGCTGATGCCTTGTAGTAGCAGATGACGGTGATGAAGGCTGACGGATACCATCGAGCAATCATTTCCACAAGTTTGCGAGCCAAGTCCTCATGCAGCTCCATCTTTTCTTGTAATCCTTCCAAGGAGTCTTCTTTAGTTATGGTGCGAAGACACAGATGCATTGGCTCTGCTATCATTATGAAATCAGACAGATTAAATGCTTCCATACTACGTTGGAACCCACCGTTGAACGTCATAGATCGTGAAACGCTGTAGTAATCACATAGTCAGATGGAAAGTTGTGGAGCCAGGTCCTGTTGAATGTCGTGTCAGCAAAGATTACTTCAAAGGCCTTGAAAAATTCATGCAACGCCCTGGTTTGTGGACACGTCGGGGCGCTTCTGAGTAACGAGACTCAGGTCCCGCTCAAACAGCTTCATGTATTCTAAAAGATACCCATAAAGGATAAACTTAAAAAAAAGGATAAACTAACCATGAAGCCCAGTGATCTCATCAGGGGTAATGAACAGCATGAACTGACACCGCTGCTGGGCGGCTTCGTCCATCACACGTTTCAGGTCAGCCGCTTCGGGTTCAGTGACCTTCAACTACATGCATTCATGTACGACCATTCCACGAGATCGACACTCTTGAACAAACATAGCTCGAAATGTCCTAAATATCTTTTTAAATATTAATTTCTGACATGTCACTTACGACAAAATATTTTCATTCAACATAGTTGTGCTTCTAACCGCACAAATTGCCCAGCGTTGTATTTTCACAGGTTGATAGAATGCGGGTTTCGTTGTACCAAATGACCAGCTAGCATAATCATTAGGCCGGCAGATCTGAGATCCATAATCGATTTCTGGACAAGAAGAACTCTTGCGCCAAGAAGCAGCGGATATTCTGTTATTTTGAGACCGGCAGAGCGCATCGCGGAGTCCTCCAAACTAAGCGAAGATCGCGCATCAATCCCTTGATTTCACGTATGCGATTATACGAAGCTGGAGCCAAGCGCGCCAGCCGCTCCGCTTGTTGAGGTGTTTGTTGAACCTCGATGCACGTTGATGTACAGCTATGAGAATGCACAACTCGGGTGGGATGAGGACTTCACGAGCTCCTTTTGCAACAACAAGCGGGCTATGCGGATAGCTACAAATGAAGAAATCATCAATTAAAATGTGATTAATTTTTACCGCAGAGTAACGTTCCAACGTCTTTGAAGTATTCTTCATCGTCAATCGGAGCCCCAATAGAGTATCATCTTGTCAGTTGCATTTTCTTTACTTATGCTGTCGATACAGTATTCATGAATCTTCAGAGTGTGAACAGCACAATTGAAGTCCTTTTAGGCTACTTAGTTTGAGAAATTCAGCCCTGTATTCAGAGCTCGCAGCTTCAGCATCAGTCTTGTTTCCGATAACTTTTCCCAGATCGTGTAGTAGGAATCAATATGGAAGGCGGTTTTCTTGACGTCAACGACTAAGGCTGCCCGCTCGTTTCCACGTCCATTGTGACCTTCAATGAACCGAACACATTTTGAAGCGCCGTGTTCAAAGTAGAGCCCTCCGCCGATATCGCGTCTACAAAATAATCTGTCGTCCCCAGCTACATACTAGGTATTCGTATCGTAGCATCTGATATTGTCGTGCCTGAAACAAGAAATAAGAAATCGCTGCACTGCATAAATACTTACGTCAAAGCGTACTGCGCGATTACGGTATCAAGAAACGCGTGCATATTATAATTCGGTCTGGTCAAGTCACCGCAGACGTAGCGACTGAGTTCAGCGCAATTGGTTTCGAATTCCACAGAGCGTCTGATGACGACTGTCATACGAAAAAAGCCGCGGAACAAATCAAGATCAAGATCGCCTTCCTTAAACATAATTTCTTTCTTCTCAGCCATGCCGAGAATATTCATTGAATAGAGGATTCGCTTTGAATCGTAGAACGTTCCGCGCATCTCATCTGGAAATTTTTCTGTGACCTTCGTAAACAAGGTACGACATTGCATTTGTCGTTTCAGCGTGTCGTAGCTGAAATTACAGGCTCATTTATATAACACACTTCTGTAACGTTTGGATTACTCGTTAAATCCGCTCTTCGTAATTTCAATACGCTGCTCGCGACCACGAACGTGGCCGAAAACCGTGACGTCATAGCGGTAAACGACAATTTCGGGCAATTTGAATTCGAATACGTTGGTTCGAAGCTTGATTCGAGCGCCTAACGGGCCAACGGGAATGGGCGGTTCTACAACTGGGGCGACGCGCCGAAGGCCAGTAATTTCTTGAAAATAGTTCAATTCAATATTGCGAAGCTTTTCCAAAGCGTCAGCGCTGAGTTCAGGCCTTTCATCAGTCGTTACTTCTTGGCCGTCAGAAACTTCAAGCTCTAAAAAGTTTTTTTCTCGTATATATATAATCTTGAATATATTGTACCTTCTTGCGGCATTCCTTCTGGTTCAGTTGATGTCACGTCGAGAACTGGCTGTCGTAATGGCATTCCGTCGTTGCCTAGCGTTCCTTCCAGAACCATTTTCGACTTGACTGGACGACAAAACATCGTTCGCCCTTTCTCAATAAGTTTCTTTTCCACAAGATTGCTCACTTCAGCTCTGGATTCAGAGTTTCCATGAGCAGGATCATCGACGACAGCGAGCACCTTAAATCAGCGAATTAAAACAAAAGCAAATGAAAAACACTCACTTGCTCAGCAACAACGCAACGCGTACACGTACATCCCTGGATTCAGAGATTCTCATTTCTGGCAAAAGTGCCTTATTCACTGGCCGGAGAGGCAGGTCTTCAGCGATGCTGCAGTTATAGTCTTCTGCGACCTCCAGAAACCAATTGCGGTTGACACCCAACTGTTTGGCTGCCTGGTCCGCCTCTATGAGGTCCTTTCCTTTCCAAAATATCCACGGCTGAATCTTGTTCACGAAAGTGTGCCGCTTGGCCCACACTACGACCATGTCAACGTACAATGGTTCCATCTGTAACATAACGGTGCAACGAAATTTGATTACAAACGAAAGTCACGCGTATTAATTAAGTAACAGCAGCTTCTCTATGTACATCAGTAACTTGCTGACGACCTCGATGCTCTCAAACAGTCGTGGGAACAGAGTGAAAAAAAAACGCAAAATTAAAAGGAGAATAGGAAATTAAAAGCTGAAAAAAAGCATAAATTGGGGGAAGCGCGAGCATAATTGTCTGCTTGTGGAAGCAAGCGTCTCAACGCAACAACGCAATCAAATGAATCTCAGAGTGCACAGATGCTCCTTGTCTAGCGAACTTCAGACCGCCAACGGTTCTGAACCGAACGACAGTCTGTCTACCCACGCACTCACCATTCATAATTACAATCTACGTCACACCTCAAGTAAATCAACTTTTCAACAACACGTCCTTCGACTCTCCCGCATTTTAGGAACATCAGGAAATGACAACCGCATTCTAAGAACAGCAGGAAACTACAACAACTTTTATTTAAGTAAAAAGGCAAACAAGTAATAAGAGATGAGATTAATAAAAAAGTTCTCTGAGTTCAGAGATGTTCTTCTGCCGCATTCTGCTGCTTTTTCGCCAGCTCCGCGCGATAAATTTTCTTCCAGTCAGGGCCTGTGCCGGTGTACTCTTCAAATGGCCGAAGACCAAAGTTCGGAGAGGGTGGCGGCAGCGGTGTTTCGTCATCCGAGTCGCACCGCTTCTGATGATCCATGAATCTGAAGTTAGTACAGAAATAAATTCATGTAAGGAAATCCGATACGCGCAGCACAGCGAACGCGAATAGGAAAACATACAAAACATAAAAGTGAACAACTGACGCGCGCAGCTACTTTTCGATCAATTCAAATAAACTGTGTGCGTGGTCATGGTAACTTCGAATAACAAAGATACAATTTGAGTGCAGTTTTAATATATAGCATCAACAACACTACCATTTTCCCTTTGTTCTCTCTCTCCCTGCTTTTACTCCGTCGCACGACGGTCACCAAATTTTCCACTTTACCAGCCGCCGAACAATTGTGTTTCTTTTTGTCTTTTCGTCGCTCGCAACTCGCAGTTCGCCCCCAAACTCCAAACTAGAAACAAGCCATGACTCACACCCCTTTTCGACCGAAAAACGCCAAACAAAAGAAAACAACAATTATTTTACTAACATTCCAACAGAAACAATTAACTGCAACAATAATATCTATCCGCGAATCGGGAGAACGGACTTGTTCGACGCACGCCGTGTCGCGCACAGGAGTATGCGGATGGCATGCGGCAAAAACTCCGTATCCACGCGTTCTGCGTCTATACAAAAAAGAAGAGTTAGAAAGATGGCAATCAAACCCAGCAAATTACGCGGAATTCTAGAGATGACCTGGTTCACGCTCGGCAAGCGGATGGCGTTTGACCACAACGCGCGGTGCAACCGCGGCAGAATTAATCCGCAATACACATGCGCTTCTGTCGTGCTTGTGCCGTCCAACGTCATTCCGCGTTGTTTACGCACTCCGCGCAGATAAGATGAGCGCAGTCGTTGACCGACTGCGGGGGAATGCTTTCTTGCAGCCGTTGGGTGACGACACTGCACAGTAAAGCCATTGTGTGCAGCGTTGCGGGGGGCTTCCTCTCTTGGAACGGCACTCAGTCCCATTTCGTTAAAGGCAGCTGATTCAGCGCCGTTCATGTGAAAAAGAAAGTCGTTTTCTTGGACTGCTGCCTCCACAGTTCGACGATCTTGCGCAGGTTGTCCACTGTTCGACTGGATATCTCGTTCTTCGGCACTGGACGAGAAGGAGTTATCATCGTTAAGTATGCCAGTCGCCACAAGCGCTCAGAGTCGCGGAAAGAGCGAAGCAGAGAAATCAGATGGTGCTGCGTTTGTTCGGAAAGTCCAAATTCGTTGTCGATCGAGAAACTGCGGCATGCTTCCCAGTCTCTCAGATATTTGAACAAAACGGCTTCGAATCAGCCTTATTGTACAGGCATAAATCTGAAAAATTTAAATGTATCAAAATATCAAAGATTGTTGGTCAAATTTCATGAAATGTAGCTTGAGCACAACAACTGGAGGAGAACAAACCTTTATCCTGTGTGTTCCACTCCGTTTGAACGGTTCCAAGACAGTGCTGGAAAGCACACCGCGGCTTCCACATCGTTCTTCAACTATCTCTCCGCTGTAAGCTTCGCGCCTCACTTGTATCGTCACCTGCAAATCAATTTTTGTTGTACCGGATGTTTTTGATTGGAGGTTGCTACCTTACACGTAGTTGACGATTTCAATGGTCTGTTCCTGTATTTCACCATAGTGGAAAGCTTCTGAGATCTTTCTGATTCAGTTGACGAAACGAATTTTCAAGTTCCACTCCATCACATGCTGAAACATCCTTCAAATAGTATTTTAGTATCCTTTAATTCAACTTAAACAAATTTTAGTTCTAGTCATTTTAGAGAAATCTTCCCGTGCAGATGTGGCGAAATTAAAAGCATTCAAGAACATCGTTTCGAGCGCATTTGCTCGCGCGGTCTATTCGCAACAGTTAAAGAAACTCACGTTCAGTTGAAGAAGATTCGCAGAGTTGGTCGAAGCCGATTGTGTAAGGCAAACGCACGTTCGATCGATTTTTGGCGCGACTGCGCGCCAACCAACGCCAACCGTCTGTGTCTGTCACGACCGCGGCGACCGTTGCGCTTGGTCGCATTTGCACCAGCAGCTCTCTTCGCCTCACTCGTTGCCTCGCTCGCTGTCCGTCTACCCTTGTGCGGAGTAGAGGTATCCGTCGGAGTAGAGGTATCCAGGTGTCGGTTCGGCCAGGCGCAGCAGATGCGTAATTGTAGATGTAATAATAATAAAGATACTCAAACTTGGGTAATTAAACCTTTATTATAAATAAAGAATAACAATAATATGCACGCCAGAATCGGTACAATCAGGTGATACAATACGTCGTGGCACGATGGTTAAGCGGAACGAGTTCGACACGACCTTCTCCTGTGGTTGATGGTTCGAATATGGATGATCGGCGTCGCTTCTCGCGTCTTCGCGCCTGTGTGGGTGTGACCAAGGGTCACTCGGAGCCCACTCGCGCCTCGCCGGCGCCTTGTGTGAAGTAAACACTCGCCACTCGCCATGTGTGAAGTGAGCTCTCGCCATGTGTGACGGCGATCGCCGCCACAACGAAGGGGTTCGGCCACCAGATCCTATCCGTCCTCGGATTACATCTGCGTTCCATCTGGTTTGGTCGCTTCGCGACAACCCTCCTGCCATCCGTTGCTGAATAAGTCGCATCAGCTGGTTTGGCACGGATTCTCGCAATCCTAAAATTTCTGAAAACAACAATTTGCACTTGAGTCTCCATATTTCAGTCTTACTTTGTTTGAAGAAGATCCGCGTGGAGTTTCGGTTGAGTGCGCAAAGCTCAAATCAAGCTTGATCAGATTTTCGTGAATTCGCTGAAATTTGCAGAATTAATGGAATTCTTCAATACAACGTGATTCACACCGAGTTTACATTAGCACAGTGCAGCATCGCTCTTTAAGGAACGTATCTTTCAAAAGAGTAGTGGCGCTTAGAAGCGGTTTCTACACCTGGCGAGGCTTCTGTTTGTTGACATTTCGAGGTCGGCGAACACGATGCAATTGTCGTAATTTCACAAAAACATTCTTTCAGAATACTTGTGTTCTTTTTAGGGATCTTTTTTATTTCACTTGAGAGAAGCACACGTGTTAGGCAGAAAAGAGAGAATTGAAGTAAAAACGATGTGTGACAGAGAAAAAAAGACATGAACAAACGACGATTACGATAGGGGTCTATAAGAGCCTCTGAGCTCATGCTGTCTCGACTACCAGTGGTAGAAAAGACCACGCCTAACGTCGTGGTCGCACATGACTAATGTCGGGAAAGGACCGTCATCCTTCCAGGAATTGCCAATAAAAACACTACGGGCCAGTTTAAATCCCCGCAAAGGGTTTCCATGACCGGAGACCACAGAAATTGCCCAGAACTAAAAATGAAAATTCAGAATATAGTCATTTATTGTAATAACTAACTTGGAACACCAAATTCAGAATAAACCACAGTTTCATGGGCATGTAGTATACAGCAGGCTTTGTTAAAAGCGTAGCTGCATAAAAGTGAGCGGAAAACGTGCGTTTTCGCGATGCCTCGCAACTTTGGCTCTTCATTTCTTCATTGATCTTCAGCAGCTCTTCATTGGTATGGAAGATGTTGTGCGCACAGACCTGTTGAAAGGAAGAGCTGAAAAGAATGTACAAATGAAGAAATACTTTTTGTCGATTTTAATCGCGAGGCCTCGATAGACAATAGGCTTACAGGGTAATATGAGAATTGGGCTCCTTGCGGCGCCAGTTGGTGAAGTCGTGTAGCGGTAACACTTTCCTTCCGAAATCTAGGGTGACTGGGGTTTGAGTTGGCGCAGGACGTCGGGTCCGATCAATAGTTCCGCTGGGCAATGTTCGTCCCTGGTAACCAAAAACGGCCAAAACCGGTGAAGTCGAAGTCGGAATCGTGTAACGGTAACACTTTCCCGTCGATTCGACCAGCACAGATTTACCTGGCCTGTCCGACCTGTCCTATCCCGAACAATCACGTTCCTTTGCGTTCTCCATTATGAGTCTGAGACTCTCGAGCGCTTCCGTGCTTTGATCGTCAAGTTCAATTTCAAAAATTCTGGAAAAAAATGTTATTTAACCTACAATACCACATTCCAAGTTTACCTTAATTTGAAGAAGTTCCTCGTGGATTATCGACTGAACGCAGAGCGCGAACAAAGAGGAATGTGGCTGCGCTGAATTTTGGAGAATAAATACGACAGTGCGAAGCGTCATTTTAGTTTTAGGCGCCGGTTTGTCAAATAAATAAGTCGAAAGAAAAGCAGTAAAAAGTTTACCGCGCAAAACTGCGAGCTAAATTGCCGCGGTAATGTCGTGTCACGACAATAAAATGTAATTCGGAGCGGTTTCTCATCAACACAAACGGTATTGAACCCGTTACTAACAAAGAGAAACGATAAACTGAGAAAACGACAGGTACTGAAAAGGCCGGTACTCAAATAGCCGATACCCAAATGACCGGTACCCAGTTGACCGGTACTCAAATGACGATCACCAATACGACTCATCAATACAATGCGATCGAAAACAAAACGATGCCCGGGGTTCCCGGGCTCTCACACGGAAATTGGTTAAAAAAGAACAAGACCAAACTCATGTAAAGACAACGGCCGATTGCAGTTGTGAGTGCGGTTGACGCAAACAGCGAGGTTAAGAGGTGTCGCTGCGGCGTAAAAATGGCAGAAAAAAGCGACGGGAAAAAATGGCGACGAGCAGAAAAAACTTTATCTGAAGGACGACCGATTGCGAACAGCGAGCGAGGAGACAGCGGTGAGTAAACGCCAATCGATTTTGGCGGGACAACGCGCGTCGCGTTCGTCGCTAGCGTCGTTGTTCATTTCGCTCATTTCGATCGCCATCGACGTCGACTCCCCGCTGAGCTCCTCTTCTCCAATTCGGTTGGTTTTTAGGTTAATTTTTGTATTTCGAATGTCGTTTGCAGTTAACAGAAGACGACAACACGGCGCATGAACTCCATAAATGGCTTGATGGCTATGGTTGCTGTCAGCGAGGTATGTAGAACGCCTAACTTCAACATGAGGATACCGACTTTTAAATGGTAAAGATTTCTCTCTTAATGCAAATCAATTTGGCTTGTTTTGAGCGTTTAAGATGCAGTTTTCCCTAGTGTCTGGTTGCAGTGGTTTTGTCAGCAACGGCATAGATGATGCCACACTTTGTGGCGACACGGCCGGCTGCCCGGCTACATGGGCTGCTTTTTGCAGCAAAGATCGGCCGAATAGAAGCGTTCATTACAGAGCTGCTCACGGAAGCAAAGGAGCAGGCCGCCTACTTTACGGCGACACACCAGCGAAAGAGGAGCGCGATTGCGCCGCTATCTCACTTCGCACGCCGCCGAGGAGATCGCCGCTGCCGCAGCTGCAATTTTTCGATTCGAATTTGAAGCGAATAGAAGCCTTCATTAGTGAACTCGAGTAAGTGGCAATGTTTACTTACTTTACTTAATCTTAAATTTAATTTAGTTTTTAAACCGCTGAAACGTTTCTTGCTCTATCAGAACTATTCAGTGCGAGTTCTCGCTTTAAAGAATTCCTGCTAAAAGAGCACGCGGTTCTGTAGACCACACTTTGAATCCATCGTAATCCCATTGTCTAATGTGAATCGTGCATAAAGCTTCTCTCTTAATCACTCAGCCAGGGACATCACACCGAATAGAGAGACTCGATGGATCCGAACTCGGAGGTCGGAACTAAAGAAGAGCGGCGACTGCGCCGCTCTCAGCGAGAGGTGACGTCGAGTGGCGAACAATTTCGATGACAAGAGGCGATGAGTCGTCGGCGGACGTCATCGGCGAGGCAGGAGATGCGAGAGGAGACGTGCAGACAATTAGACATAATAGTCTGGTCGGTTGAAGACGGCGTGTGAATTTACACTGACGACGAACTCTCAGGAGGCGCGAATCGACTTTTTTGCGATTTCCGTTTCTTAAACTTCAACTTTTAGAAACTTCCCTCCCGGCTCAACCCGGCGCGTGATGCCATCAGCCATGTTAAACGCCTTTTGTGCTTTTATCGGCCAAACGGCCACAATTCTGTGCTTCCATGGCTATTCTACACCAATCGAGGACGCGAGGACGCGCTCATGCCATCAGAATTACTCTAATCACGGTTTTTATGATAAAATCAACCGTTTAAGTGAATAATGGAAAACAAAATTGATCGCACCGAGCAGGATTCGACCTACGCGGGCAGAGCCAATTGATTTCTAGTCAATCTCCTTAACACTCGGACATCGGTGCACATGTGGAGAGCCAAGATTGCACTTATAACGTGACAGTAAATTTCATTGCAAGTGCTTAAATCGCAAGTTCTGGACTTTTGGCGTTGTTTAGCCCGTTTTTGTGATCTCAAGTCCAGCGAGATGACAGTGAATGTGAGTGACGGCAACTCTCATCATCAACAACAACAACAACACTTCCGGAACGAGCTCCTAAAGCAGCACATCAGCTGTTTGTGCGCTAATAGGACGTAACTTCTAGTTCACGTCGTTGTTCGCCTCAAACGAAATTGACTTTACACTTTGCCCGACGCGTCACTGATAACAACTTTTGGACACAAAATCGCCGCTATTTAACGCCGCGGTCTGTGTGGCGCTCTTATCGCTGCTGCATTATGCGGTCACTTCTGATTGCGTCCGTCCTCCTAGCCGTTGGAGTCACTCTCTGCTGCTTCCGCAGGAGATCCTCCGAGGTAGCACTGCTCGTGCGGTTTAGACTCAGCCTAAATTCTTCTCGTTTCAGCCGAATCGCTGTGCAGCTTCCTGCAAGTCGACGGCAAACCGCAGCACGTGTGCCTCGAGTATAATCAGGTCAACTCGACGTTATGAATTCGCCGTTTTGGTTAACAGTGAGCGTCTCTTGTGGCAGAAATGGGACCCTAGTAAGGTGAGCGTTGAATTTCAGCCTTCAACTGTCCGGTTTTTAAAGGATTGGGCTCTGTGCAACCGTGTGACTTCGACATTCTGGCTTCTGCACCTCTGTGGCTCCATTAACATCTTCACTCGACGCTACGAGCTCATTCTCTACAAGAACTTTCAAGATTTTATCATTGTGGAGTTTACGTTCGATGGAAAGTCGCCCACCGGAGCTGAAGTTCAGGTCGGTTGATTTGAAAATGTTCAAAACGTGGTCTATTTGGCCCATTTGATCGATGAGAGGATGGAGATTGAGGTGGCGAGCTTCTATTTGACCTATTCCATTGACTCAAAGAGCGTGGGGCTCCCAACTAACAAGTTGTCGATCGTTTCAGGCGCCCAAACCAACGTCAACAGTCACTCCCACTCCTACCCCAAAGCCAGTTTACGATAACGGCGCTTGCAACGTGAATCACGGCGATCAGCTCTGTCTTGTCTTCCACCAGTACGAGACGTACGTTGTCGCCAACTACAGCATCAACGACGAGCGCCTCTTGAGTTTCCGGTGGAACTACATTGAAGTGAGTCTTCCTCTTCTACTGTGAACTCATCGCATCCCTCCGCTGCAGGACAGACTGCACTGCTTCAAAGTGCCCGGCTTCTCCAACCACGGATTGGTCTGCGCTAGTTCGCTCAATCTCGCGGGTGATCTGGCAATATTCGTCTACGGGCATTTCAAGGAGTCGTTTGAGTATCATTTCTCTCGGCCAGCCCAGGTCAGACGCGCCTCGGCCCTCATTTTACTACTAATCGAGTTTTAGGACATGAAACGAGCTTCTATCATTCCCGTAAAACGCGGAGTCCATTGATGTAAGCGATTCAGTTCACAAAATCAATTAAATTGACGAATTTCAGCCTTTTGCCGTCGATCAGTACCTGAAACTCGCAACCGAGCAGCGCCGTCTTCTTCATTGACCCAAATTATCCCGATTTCTTCAATAAATCTATTGTAATCGACAATTTGAAATAAGCAAAGGAACGCAACCAACTCACTCCCTCGCGTTCGGCGCTAAACAAATCATTGTAATTCCATAACCACCAAACAATTTACAG
>MQUG01004027.1:0-59014 GCA_007213375.1 Steinernema feltiae | reverse complement strand
CTCAGCGAGAATGACCAGCCAGTGCTATGTCACCCAGACTTTCAATTGATCTCAAATTAGCGCTGAGGGTCTTTCAGGAGCCGGCAGGCTCCATCTGAGCAGTTTCAGCAACTTGCATCGTTGGAATCTACCCAAACCTTAGTGCTTACGTTTGTAGGATTCTCAGCGAGAATGACCAGCCAGTGCTATGTCACCCAGACTTTCAATTGATCTCAAATTAGCGCTGAGGGTCTTTCAGGGAGCCGCAGGCTCCATCTGAGCAGTTTCAGCAACTTGCATCGTTGGAATCTACCCAAACCTTAGTGCTTACGTTTGTAGGATTCTCAGCGAGAATGACCAGCCAGTGCTATGTCACCCAGACTTTCAATTGATCTCAAATTAGCGCTGAGGGTCTTTCAGGGAGCCGCAGGCTCCATCTGAGCAGTTTCAGCAACTTGCATCGTTGGAATCTACCCAAACCTTAGTGCTTACGTTTGTAGGATTCTCAGCGAGAATGACCAGCCAGTGCTATGTCACCCAGACTTTCAATTGATCTCAAATTAGCGCTGAGCGTCTTTCAGGGAGCCGCAGGCTCCATCTGAGCAGTTTCAGCAACTTGCATCGTTGGAATCTACCCAAACCTTAGTGCTTACGTTTGTAGGATTCTCAGCGAGAATGACCAGCCAGTGCTATGTCACCCAGACTTTCAATTGATCTCAAATTAGCGCTGAGGGTCTTTCAGGGAGCCGCAGGCTCCATCTGAGCAGTTTCAGCAACTTGCATCGTTGGAATCTACCCAAACCTTAGTGCTTACGTTTGTAGGATTCTCAGCGAGAATGACCAGCCAGTGCTATGTCACCCAGACTTTCAATTGATCTCAAATTAGCGCTGAGGGTCTTTCAGGGAGCCGCAGGCTCCATCTGAGCAGTTTCAGCAACTTGCATTGTTGGAATCTACCCAAACCTTAGTGCTTACGTTTGTAGGATTCTCAGCGAGAATGACCAGCCAGTGCTATGTCACCCAGACTTTCAATTGATCTCAAATTAGCGCTGAGCGTCTTTCAGGGAGCCGCAGGCTCCATCTGAGCAGTTTCAGCAACTTGCATTGTTGGAATCTACCCAAACCTTAGTGCTTACGTTTGTAGGATTCTCAGCGAGAATGACCAGCCAGTGCTATGTCACCCAGACTTTCAATTGATCACAAATTAGCGCTGAGGGTCTTTCAGGGAGCCGCAGGCTCCATCTGAGCAGTTTCAGCAACTTGCATTGTTGGAATCTACCCAAACCTTAGTGCTTACGTTTGTAGGATTCTCAGCGAGAATGACCAGCCAGTGCTATGTCACCCAGACTTTCAATTGATCTCAAATTAGCGCTGAGGGTCTTTCAGGGAGCCGCAGGCTCCATCTGAGCAGTTTCAGCAACTTGCATTGTTGGAATCTACCCAAACCTTAGTGCTTACGTTTGTAGGATTCTCAGCGAGAATGACCAGCCAGTGCTATGTCACCCAGACTTTCAATTGATCACAAATTAGCGCTGAGCGTCTTTCAGGGAGCCGCAGGCTCCATCTGAGCAGTTTCAGCAACTTGCATTGTTGGAATCTACCCAAACCTTAGTGCTTACGTTTGTAGGATTCTCAGCGAGAATGACCAGCCAGTGCTATGTCACCCAGACTTTCAATTGATCTCAAATTAGCGCTGAGGGTCTTTCAGGGAGCCGCAGGCTCCATCTGAGCAGTTTCAGCAACTTGCATTGTTGGAATCTACCCAAACCTTAGTGCTTACGTTTGTAGGATTCTCAGCGAGAATGACCAGCCAGTGCTATGTCACCCAGACTTTCAATTGATCTCAAATTAGCGCTGAGGGTCTTTCAGGGAGCCGCAGGCTCCATCTGAGCAGTTTCAGCAACTTGCATTGTTGGAATCTACCCAAACCTTAGTGCTTACGTTTGTAGGATTCTCAGCGAGAATGACCAGCCAGTGCTATGTCACCCAGACTTTCAATTGATCACAAATTAGCGCTGAGCGTCTTTCAGGGAGCCGCAGGCTCCATCTGAGCAGTTTCAGCAACTTGCATTGTTGGAATCTACCCAAACCTTAGTGCTTACGTTTGTAGGATTCTCAGCGAGAATGACCAGCCAGTGCTATGTCACCCAGACTTTCAATTGATCACAAATTAGCGCTGAGCGTCTTTCAGGGAGCCGCAGGCTCCATCTGAGCAGTTTCAGCAACTTGCATTGTTGGAATCTACCCAGACCCTCAGCCGGATTGTTCCGGCGCCGAATAGTCCAGGCGCCAAATCGTCCCGGCGCCGAGTTGTCCTGGCGCTGTTCACAAACGAGGGAGAAACGTCGGATGTAGATGATCACATGAGCAACGTTCTAACGTTCTGAAGCAATGCGATTCAGCATCTCTTTTGTTCCATAAAAGTCGCGAATTCGCGTTTCAATCAACTGAAAATGGAACGACGAGTTTATCGCTTTGTGGAGGAAGCGTCGCAGCGCCTCAGCAATCATCAAATCTTCAACGACCAGGACGACTTGATTGGTCTACTCCAGCAAAGTGTTGATCTGTTTCTTTCCTGTCCTCACTACTCCGCCTACTTGACCACACCGCAGGACTTTATCTTGCTTCCCATCGAGATCATCCACGACGTTGTCGATGTGGCTGCGGAATCCTGGGAGCGTGAGAAACGGAGCCTTCAATTACTCCAGCAAATAGAAGGTCCCTGGGGCGAATTTGCCCAGAGATCGAGCGACATTTGTAGCTCGGTGCTCACGTTCGGATCTTCTGGTTTCAATTCGCGGGAGAAATTCGATCAAAAATGTTCATTTGAAGAAGCTAGAAGCCGTTTCATTTCTCGTGCTAAAATCTGTGAAAAAGTCAACGTTGATCAACTGCGAGCTGTAGCTTCCAATCTCTACGAATCCATCGATTTTGTGAATGTTCCCAATATCCCAGAAGACATCCTTGCGCGACTGGGAGCGCGGTTTTCAACAGTCGTTTGGACGAGTTGTTCGATCGAGGAGGAGGCCAAGAACTCGTTGAAACCAGAAGTGATCGACTTCTTCAAGCGTCAGCTCCGCTCCGAGCACCTTGGAACGTTGCAGATCGCCGCTGCAGGCTTCGCACAAGGCGAACTGGACGACCTTCTGGTGAAATTCGTGAAAAGACCCAACTTTCAGAGTCTCCGTCTATACGACGTGAGATCGATGGATCACCGTGGAAACTGGCGCCCAACGACAGGTGGATACGCAATACCGTTCGAGCTGATCACAGGAGCGTACGAGCAATGGAGGTCAAGGGAGTACTTTCAAGTTGAAATGCAGCACATTTTTGGTGCCGTTTCCCAGGAGACCTTCCAGAAACTTCAAAATTACGTCAGAAGTGAGTTCGGTCATCGAAGCAGCAAAACTGTGTCGGTGAGTGCATTCCACTCATCACTCGTCTATTGGGCCGAAATGAGTCTTGATTCATCGATTGAACCGGCGCCTTTTGTTAAACTTAAGTTTACTATAATGAAGACGATGGACTCAAGGGTTCGAGGAGGCTATAGTGCACATTGATTAGTGCAGATTTAAGTTGAATTATTGGTGCCATTCTGCTTCTGCCATTCTATTGTTGCTTTTATGTTAATCGAATACAAGGTTTCTTTATTCAAATTTGATGTTCTGATCACGTTTGTGTTCGCATTGCAGTTGAAGGAAGTCATTTCGAGTACAGATTACAATTTTACAGATCATAATTTCGCTTGGTCCTTGTTGGAATTCGCGCTGGCGAGCGTTCGTTGATTGGCTGCATTAAAATCGATATTCGCAAAGCTGGTGCGCCCACTCACACCCCCAGACGGTCCACCGTCATTTGCCGCCGACGTTCTCTTCACGTGCACTGCTCACTTGTGTTCTACCTAACGCTTCGCTGTGGATTTCGCACACGCCGATGGCCTCTGTCTCTCTTCTGCTGTGTCCCACGCCACATTTCTGACTTTTCCTCCTCACGCGCACCTTTTACGACCCTCCGTTCCCACGCGCGGCCTCGGTCGTTGAAAGAGTACGCAATAGAAATTGCAGTTCGCCAACAGGGCGCATTTCGTAGAGAAAGGAAGGTCTGAGGATAAAATTTTTTTGTTTTTTGGACAATCTAATTTTGACTTTGTGGTTTGGTGCAGACCGAATTTAGTCCTGTCATAAGCATCACCTCTGATCAAACGTCTCCAATTACGTCCATCTGTCTGTTTTCGCCATTTCACCTAGTGTGAAACGCCCATTCGTTGATTGGCTGAATTAAAATCGATATTCGCAAAGCTCGCGCGTCCACTCACACCCGCCGACGGTCCACCGTCATTCGCAGCCGCAAACGGCTGCACTTTGCATTCGTGCTCATCACGCGCGGCGCTCAGAGGTTTAGAAACGTCGTCAAATAGAGGGACGGAGACCAACGACTTCGCGCGCTTTGTTCTAGTTGTTTTTATATTCAGAACAGAGATGATCGGTTCGGTTTTTACCAGTTTCGGGTAACCGGCACTTTCGGTTAAGGTTTAAGATTTATAGTGACAGTTTGGCCTCATCACAAAGTGCATTCGTTCGCAATGAACAAATTTAACGCGTTTTCTCTCTCGTAGACTAATTAAAACCTCCGGGTCCGGTTTGGTTCCGGGATTTCCAGAATCTTTAATTATCCAGAGCAATGAATTTTAACATTGGAATTGCAAATATTCTAGATATAAATGCTTTAACGGTCCTAATCAATTTCACTATTGATGTTCGGGTGCTCGCGGTGCCACAGCTTTTTTATAAACACCCATTTATAAATGCTCTTTTTATTATTGAAATTGAGTTTAATTCACTATTTTCAGAGCTTTCGTCGTGAGGGAGCCGAATCCTAAATTCGACGGTTCGAACAGAACTCTCGAACAACATCAAGTAACCACTGTGTACCTGTATTTCTCTATCCCTACCGTTGTTGGCTTTATCTTACAAAGATTTTGGCTAAAATTTCTAAAATCTAAAATTTCTTCGTATAGCTCTCAATGGCTGCATTCACCTTTCAATCCGTAGTTAGCCGGCAGCGACTCGCCGACTCGCATTCTCTTTCGACACGAGGGGCACGGAACTGATTCTGATATCCCGTTATCACGCGCCTTTTCCACAATTCCGACCTCGCAATCCGCGCAAACTGAGTGACCGCATGCGGGAAAAACCTTTGGAACACCGTATGGCTCCAAGCAAATCGGACACCGAAGGCTAACGGACAATGGTTGAGATGGGCCTTCCTGAAGCTCTGGCCGTGTGTTCTAGAAACATTTTTGGAATATTGGAATAATCAAATTGAGCAAATTGGTTTACTCGGTCTAAAACGTCGATTTTGCGAACATTCAATCTTCCCATCGTCACTTTCTCAGCAACATAAATGGAGTGGTCATCCTGTTTTACTCTCCAAACGGCGGTTACCGCAGTTAAGCCACCGACAGAGTCAGTGATGTTTTCCAACGTTTTGTTTCTGAAGAATTCAGAATCTATTGCACGATAAGAAGAGCTCACCGCAAATTAAGCTTGACAATCCCTGATAATCCGATGATCACAAAATACACCTCTTCGCCGAACACACAACTGTACGCGGGTCGTGTGCAAAGCTGATCCACATTGTTCAGAGCTCCTAACAGTGCCTTCGTCTTTCGATTTTGGTCGCTCATGTCGAAGAAATTCAGATAGAATCGGTTGTTCTCTTTGGTCACATAGTACAAACCGTTGTTGGACACAAAAACTGGATTGCAATTTCCTAAAAAAAAAAGAATTTTCATGAAAATGCGCGGATCGCGGACTCTAGCGTTTACAAAAAATAAACTGAAGAAAGTTCAAATCTGAAGTTTTATACAGTTTTATAGCAGTCAAGCAGCCTGGAGCAATCAAACAAGCGGTCATTTAGGAAACAAACAGCACTGCAACTGCGAGGGCAAAACCTGATAGTTCCAGCACACACGCCGGAAAATCTTCCACTACCTTGACTTACCGATTTCATTTATTTTGTGGATTTTGTCGTGTTCTAAGCATAAAACATTATGGTTGTTGTAGAAAATAGACCGAGATCGCTCCCACCATGTAAACCTGTATTAAAAGATTTACAATGTACATTGATGGTGCGTTATCATTCTTCTACCCTTCAACCGACCTCTCGCTAACCTCGACGTGAGCTGTTTTTTGTGCAAAGTTGAATTTAATCTCACCACATTGAGACTGGTGAATGAAGTTTTCATGATAGTATTGCAAATAAACTTTGTCTCCGAAAATTAGAATGCGAGCAAAAAAACCTAAACGCAGCGTTTCAATCGAACTGCTTCATTCAAATTGGTTACCGTTGTAATTCTGAATTTGTAAAGTTGTTTGTTCTTTGGTGAGGAGGTTTACGACGACAACCGTCTTGTTCCGGTTGTCCACATAGTACAAGAGATCATCCTTCACTTGAAATTCGGAGTCCGCAATTGAAACGTTCAGGTCTTCGACGAGCATTCTGCAAACGCAAACGCGCCGAGCAAATTCGAGAAAGTATAGTTCTCCGCTTCAATACAGCAGTGATGAGAGAGAGAGTGACAACGCAGTTGGCAAGGATGCGTTTCTCAATGCGTTGAGCCTTTTAGTTGAAGATGACTAACGCAAATTGACTGATAAGAGCATTCGCTTGCGTAAACGAAGACTTTATTTGCAAACGCAAATGAATCACACGCTCAGGGCAAACTCGTAAAGTGACGCACTGACGAGAGAGTGACAACGCCATTGGCAAGGATGCGTTTCTCAATGCGTTGAGCGATAGATAAGAACACACAGAATTGTAGTGCGTTAATGAAAACAAGAAAGAATCAACAATGAGAAGGCAAGTTTGAAACCGTGTCCGTTGGTTCTCAAACAACCGGATGTCAAGGGTGCTCGTCAGATCTCTCGTAACCAGCGCATCAACAAGGATGTCGTAGATCCATCCTCTCCTGAGCGTCTTGGCCGGAATAAGAAGGCTGTGCCATCGTCATGCTGTAGCGCATTGTCAAGTTTGTTCCAGGATTGAAACTTCAGGATTAATACATTGATCTTATGTAGAGATTGATCGTAGCAATTAAATTGTGTTTTCACCAAAAACTAAAATTGATGAAAATGACAGATTGTTCCATTGGTAACTGAATATGTGACATTTCCAAAACACATTTTCCCGTCCAAAAGCTTCAAAAGACGGTGAGAAACATGTTCCTTCAGAACAAAAATTGTTCCAACCACCCGGATTTGAACCAGCGACCTAAGGATCTCCGCACGCACTTCAGTCCTCCGCTCTACCAAATGACAGCTATGGTTGGCTATTGGACGGATGCCGCTGGATTGGCTATGTGTCTATCAGCGCCTTGAGAAGTAGGTGGCCTCTGACGAGCTTAGGAAGCTAATTCTTGGTCGATTTTCTACAAATGTGCCACCTTAGCGCGGTCATTGTTATTCTCCATGTTCTTCTTCATCGCGACACACTTCACACTCGCCCAGACGGCGGTGAGAAGTGACCGGACCTCAAATTAATCATAGACATCTCTTCGATCTCTTCGAAAATAGATCCAAAATAGGTCGTATTTCTAGTGTTAATTTACTTTTTGCCCTGTAGAGTTTCTTTAAATCATCCTGTTTCCACTGTGGACGCTAGGAAACCAAAAAAAAAAAAAACACGGCGACTATCAGCACCTTGAGAAGTAGGTGGCTTCTGACGAGCTTAGGAAGCTAATTCTTGGCCGATTTTCTACAAATCAAATCCTTCTTCATCGCGACACACTTCACACTTTAGAGGAAAATGCGATTTTCAGCATTCCCTATTGTTGCGGCGCTCAGACGGCGGTGAGTGACGGGAGCTCAAATTAATCATATTCGTAGTGTTATTTGTGAGTTTTGAACAAAAAAATACAATTTGTGAGAAAAACTATGCTTATTATTCACGATTTTGAAGTTTGACGCGCACAACTAACATGGGAACGTTCCTAAATAGTGTAACGCGCAGATCTAATTGAAACTTGGATTAACTAACACTTGGATTGTAAGTTGAAAACAAGACCGTAAACTCTGTATTGGCAGAGTGACACTGGCAGAGTGTACGGTTGTGTTGTCAGTGGGAACGCGCCCGATTATTTAAAAACCTCAGTGGTGAAAAACCGCGTAGTTACTGGCACACCACGTTACGTAGAGCAACTTTTAGAAGCGTATGTTATTGGCGCCAAAACAGCCATATACGAAGTTCACTGGGCGCCAATTCGGCGGCTTAGGCTTGATGACACATACCGCTCAAAAACATTGTTCAGGCGCTCTGCCACTGCGCTTAATCCGGCCTCTTTCTCTAACACGAACGTTCGCGTGGGCGCAAGCTAGTGTGCTCTAGAATACCAATCCATAGACTGGCCGGAGTGCCAAATTTCAATGCGAAATGCACTTCGGAACGTTCCCTCGTTATCGCAGACAAACAATTCAAAGACAAAATTAATTCTATTCTTGAATGACCGCGATGAGAAGCGACAACATGTACGAATAGTTTAGTTGCATGTACATCTTACAATGCATTTGACAATGCATTTGATATGATTCTGCTCAATTCTTCGAAGAACTAGCTGGGAGCAGACGAGGATCCCACTGCCCCACTTGAACCCACACTGTTGGCATTTCTAATGCCGAGAAATTTGCGGAATTCGTGTCGATAGAGCGTGCTTCTGGTGTAGTAGATGAAGAACGGCGCTGCAATGTTCATGTCGGCCAGAATTCCAAAGAACATCATGAAGCAGAGGAATACGCGATTGCTGGAAATGACTGTTTTATCTTCAGTTCACCATACCGTAACCTACTTTGGACTGAGCATAAACGCGATACCGCATCCGGCCGACGCCGCGACCCATCCACACAGATTGACCAGAATCATCGTGTTCAAAGAGCGATTGATGCGCTGATACTCGATAATTGAAGCTTAAATTCATCATTTGCGTTGCATCAATCGATTATCTCACGCCTACCGTTCTTCAGAACCTTTGTCAGCGCGTAGTAAACAAAGACGACTCCCCAGTTGATCAGACTCAGGGAGCCGAGCCAGATGAACTCTGCTAAGCCAGTGACCGCCTGGCCTATATGACAGAGCGTCTCCTCATCTGTCAAGGTCAGGTAGGCGATCATCTTCATGGCGGCGCAGTACGCAATGGAGAAGGTGAGAACGCCTCCGATGTAGTAGACGCGATTCAGCGATTTGTAGAACTTGGGATGCTTGGTGGAGACCAAACGGTCGAGCGCGATGAAGAAAATGATCCAGCAGCTAAAGTCCATGGCGGAAAAGAAGACAAAGTTGACTTTCCAGCACGTGCGAAAGGTGACGAGCTGCTCGTTCCACGAATAGTAGAAGAAGAAGAGCTGCGACATCCCAATAAAAATGTCCGCGAACGCCTGCATGGCGATCAAGATGTTGCACGCGCCGTGCAACTTTTTGGACCTAAACATTAACATTATAGTCAGCATTTCGCTAAATTCAAGCCTACCTTATCGTAACAAGCACGATTAATCCGTTGCCGAGCCATGAGACGAGCGTAAGAACGATGTAGATCGAGGAGACGATCTTTCCAAAGAGGAAGAACATCGAATGAGAGACGTCCTGAACCATGAAGGCCATGTTTGACACGATGAGCCTGGAATGACAGAAAATCCGTTTCTTAATTTTGTTTTCCATTCTGCTAACATCCGAAATGCTGTTTGCAAAGGTCACGAGATACTAAGTAGCGTGGGAACGCTTTCAGCACTCTTCAAAAGCGTTCTAGCAAAAGCAAGCAGCTTTTCGCATTGGTAGAAACAAGGTATGAACGATGGAAGAAGAACAAACGGTTGTTTATAAAGATTACGCACGAATCACGCTGTTCTGCTGCTGAAGCTGCGGAAGAAATTCCACAATTTCTCAGCCGCTCAGTTGCAGGAAAACAAAACAGCGACAAAACTGGAGTTGTTTCAGACATGTTGTAACCAAAATAAGGCCTGACAACCTCGAGATTTCTTGCTAGAATCAAATGCGAGCAGCGCTCGATTTTCGAATCACCCAAATTTTGGCATTTTCAATAGGCGACGTTGATGATTCATGTGCCGTTTTCTCAATTAACCTCGTTCGAGCATCGATCTGCTCGAAAAAGGTCAAAACCCCCTATTCCCAGTGTTAATTCACTTTATGCTGAACGATAGAGTTTTCATAAAAATTATCGCGTATCTCAAATGTCAAAAAACCAAATCGGGAGACTATAAAAACACGGCGACTATAAATTTTCTTCAAAATGAAGACGCTGTTTGGTAATTGTAGGCAATAGCGACTAGCCGGATCGAGTACAGGATGCACACGCAGCAGAGTTAACGATCAAAACCACTAACTATGCGCTCGTATATAAACATGTAGTCTCATAAATCATTGACAAGCAAAGAAATTGTGAGATTTACGGCAACACGTGGAAAAATGGTCGTTTTCTTTCAACAAGTTGAATGTTTTCATTGTCAGAGGACATGGGAACACAAATACTTAACTGAACGAAAACACAAATTATGTAATCCAAAATTGGCTTTTTTCGATGGCCGGGAATTGTAATTCATGTGTTGATTCTCAATTCATCGCATGGGATGAACGATCTCTTTGAGAATAGGTACAGAAATCAAATTCCCAGATCTTCGTGTTTCCACTGTGGACGCAAGGAAGCAAAAAACAGGGCAACTATAATTTTGTTCATGGCCAACGTGCTAAATAGGTCCGTTCTTGTTGCTAGTAACTACGTTCGCCATCAATAGCCAAACATAAAACCACTAACATTCGGTCACATACGGTCGCATAGAAACGACTGCCAAGCGGTCGTATATTGTGAGATTAGAACGACAAATGTGGAAAAATTGTCTTTTTCTCATAAGAAATTGAATGTTTTCCTGGGAACACAAATACACAGGTTCTGTAAAGCAAATTTTGGCTTTTTCGGTGATTGGGGATCGAAATTGAGTGAATTGCAATTCGGGAATCAATTCACCGCCTGTGTGGCATCTCTTCGATCTCTTCGAAAATAGATCCAAAATAGGTCTAGTGTTCTAGTGTTAATTTACTTTTTGCCCTGTAGAGTTTCATTAAAGCGACAAGGACATTGCCCCCAAATGGTCTTCGATTTTTCTGAAATTTTGTCAATCCCCCCATTTTCGGCCCTTCCCACCAAGATGGCGCTTAAAGAATTTTTGTAGGACAGCTCAATCCTGAGTTATAAAAGTTAATGGGGATCCTGCATTTACTGGAAAATCAGTGGTCTCACAGCGATTGGATTGCGGCACATATGATCTGCATACGGTCGCTCATTGACCGATATTGGCGATTTGGCCGTGATCCGGCTATTTGCGGCCGTTTCACGTGATTCTGATGGCATGGGCGTTCCTCGCGACCTCGAATTAGCCTGGAATGGCCGTGGAAACACAGAATTGTAGCCGTTCGACTGAGAAAAGCAAAAAATCGCGTGTTTCCAACGCGCGCCAAACTTATAAGTCAAATTCGACCCGACCATCATGAATTTTCGTCGTTTCTTTGCCATTCAGCCACAATTCTGTGTTTCCTGGGTCGTTCTGGGCCAATTCGAGGTCGCGAGGAACGCTCATGCCATCAGAATCACGTGAAACGACCAAAAATGGCTAGAAAACGGCCAAGTTCCTGGAAATCCAATCGCTGTGAGACCACTGATTTTTTAATAAATGTAGGATCCCCATTAACTTTTATAACTCAGGACTGAGCTGTCCTACAAAAATTCTGTAAGCGCCATATTGGTGGGAAGGGTCGAAAATGGGGGGATAGACGAAATTTCAGAAAAATCGAAGACCATTTGGGGGCAATGTCCGTGTCTCTTTAAATCTTCCTGTTTCCGCTGTGGACGCCAAAAAACACGGCGTATAAATTATACTATGTATAAATTGCTACTTGGTAATTGTAGCGAATAGCGAGTCTCCGAATCGAGTATAGGAACACGCAACCATGTTGGCGATCAACACCACAAAAGAATAATGACAAGCGGTCGTAGCACAGAGATTGTGGGAGATTCCAACGGCGAAACGTGGAAAATATTGTCGTTTAGTCATAACAAGTTGAATATTCGCATTGTCTGAGGACCTGGGAACACAAATACTTAATTGAACAAAAACATGAACATTTGTGACGTTGGCGGAATTCTGTGAACGGTCGTGTGACAACTGCGTAGAGCTGTTCTCCAGAAAATGAAAACGGCCAACTGTTATTTGAGTGGCCAACTGCCAGATGCGTAGGCTCGTTTTGTATTAGTCTGAGCGTAGGTGCTATAGGCTGACTGCCTTAGTTGTTTACTGGCTTACCCGGCTTTGTAGGATCGATTGTGCCAGTTGTCTAGTGAGTGAGCTAGTTTTACGCGAAGCACCTATGAAGACATAATGAAGAGAACAAGCAAAATCGAGAAATCCATAGCAGAAACGAAAGCTTGAGCTATATTGAGCTCAACAATTATTCAAACGATTTCAGAGAAAAGAGAAACATTACTACTGTCGCGAACGCAACCTCGCTACAGTAATCCAGAAAAGGAGAACCGCCAGACGTGCCGAAGCCGATCTGCTGATAAGATCGGCTATCGGCACCAACGAGGGTCATCGGCGCCCACTTCAAGATGAAGCGACGCCATGTGTGAACCATAACGACCTCTACTCCGCACAACTACGTATGTAAAAGGTCGTCTGAGCTGAAGTTTAGGAAAAAAGCACAGAATTTAGAAACCAATAAGACATCAAAACTCCTGTCGCTAGAGTTCTTCTCGCGTAGTAGATGAAGAAGGGCGATTCCATGCGAGAATGAAATTTACAGACAGACTGTTTTGTTCGATTTGGTTAGAAAACAACGGAAACAGTTTGCTAAATGAATGAAAATGCTCGTATTTTGAAAATTGCACCGGCTCGCTAACAACAATCACTTATCGAGCCGCACCACGAGCCGGCTCGCTGATCAAAAATCAGAACGTGCCGAGCCACGAGCCGACCGGCTCAAGTCGGCTTCTCTGGTTGAGACACACTTGATAACAGAATAAATTCTGTGAGGTCTCAACAGGATTGTTAACTAGCTGGCATTCGTCGTTGAAAACTGGCGCAAAAAAAGCGTGAAATGCTGACCGGAAGGTGAGAAAATTCACTCTTGCATCTCTTAGTCCACATAAAACGTCATTACATTGTAGTTCAATTCAAACAAAAATGGAACTCGGGCAACGAATCTCACACGATTTTGCTCTTCTTCCCAATGAAATCGCCCATGACATTGTTGCTTGTGCCGCGGACGAGCGTCGGGACACTGAACGCTATCTTGAGATTCTGGTAAAACTCGAGAGTCTGTGGGGTCAATTTGGGCGAAAAATCGTCCAGGAGGTCAAGGCGGACCTGCGGATGACTTACATCGGGTCCAAATTCTGCCCTGACTTGATTGGATTCAAATGGGAAGACAAAAACCGTCAATTTTCGTTGCAAGAAGCTTTAAATCACTCCATTTGCAGCGCTAAAATCAACGAAAAAGTGGATTTCAACGAACTGTATGCTATAGCTCCGAATCTCTACGAATCATTGGAACTCCAAAACGTTCCGAATATTCCCAACGATGTGCTCAAGCGCCTCGGGGATCGATTTTCGAGTGTCCAATGGGTGATGAACGGGAAGAAGAGGAGAGAGTCGATTGTAAACCGCATGAATCCGGAAATAGAAGAGTTCCTGAAGCGCCAGCTCCGGTCAAAGCATCTCAGGACGCTGCGCATTGCGGGAGTAGGCTTTGATCAAGGCGAATTAGACGATCTTTTAGTGAAGTTTGTCAGAAAACCAAACTTTGAGAGTCTTGAGCTATCCGGAGGCAATATGAATATCTCTAAAAGAAACATCTATAAATTTGGGGTCCCAGGAGGATACATCGTGCCGTTCACCGTAATCAACGAAGCGTTTGAGTCTTGGAATTCAACTAGGCGATTTGAAGTCGATCGTCAGGACATTCAAGGTTTCATTTCTGAAACAACCTACGAGCAGATCTACGACCACTTTAGAGCTAAACAGAAAGCGTCGGGAGGATGGCAAACATGTCCACGGAGACAATATAACCGATCAATGACGAGAAGACACGCGTTCCTCACCTCCTCGTACATGCATATGACGATTGGACAGATGGCGCCAGATCAGTGTTGTGTCTCGTTGTGTTTTGTGAATAATCGTCAGTTAATGTGAGGATTTCTTTGACTTTTAATGGCTAAATTATTTTGTTACTAATGAGGTTTTCCAGCCAATTTCTATCTTCGCAAATCAAGTGGTGCATAATCGGGAATGTGGGAACGTAGAATTTTGAGATTGCAGTTGTTGCGTTTTTGTTTCAAATTTTTGCTCTCTCTAGAACAAGCGCAGACGTCATTTGTCGGCATAAGCGTGCGACTTATAAGTTTCATCAAACTCTCCGCTTGCCACTCGGTTTTTAACCTCCATCCCCAACCAAAGGGTCTGCACTAAGACGGCACTGAAACCATAATTCCTTCTTATAGTTTGCGAGCTTTATCGACCCGAAATGTCTGTTGATCAGCTCCACTTCGAGTGCAAAACCTCATAAAACCGGAAAACTGGAAGACAATAAAAACGACAGACAACTAACGTAGGTTTAATCCAAGTCTAAGACCGAATTCCTGCGACGATAAATTCTTTCATGATTCAAAACCATGGCAACCAAATTGATAGATTGATAGACTCTTCAACCTTTAGAGAAGTACAGTGATGATGTTTCTGGCTAAGGAATTGACCGCAAATAGTCAATTTTACAATTCTGAGGCGCAATGACACTACGGAAGCCCTAGGAGCTATGAAAATATGAGAATTTATTTAGCTTTGGCTCGTGCCGGAGAATATTCTTTTGCGCTGCAAGCTAAAAATCCTGCACGAATCAACCGAATAGTCATACTGTAATTGACAGATAAGTTGGAGTTGTTTCCACTCCGAGATCATTGAGTTGAGGTCGAGCTCGTCGATCACTCGCTTGAAACGCCAATAGACGACGTGTCCGACGTGAGCTAGATATTTAAGAGCTCAGTTTCCGGCATAGCTTGACAGACAGCATTGTCTATACATACGGGAATGCATTTGTAGCACTGCGATGAAACGTCTGAAATTTCACACATTTGCGCTGCACGCATAAAGGTAACGATTTTTATTAAAAAACTCAACAAAAAAATGGATCGCGGTGCACGACTTTTCACCTTTCTCGGAAATGCGTCCCGCTATTTGGCCGCCCACCAGACCGACTCAACCGTAGGCCAGAATGATCCGCTCTACGAGATGCTCGCCCAGAACCTCCCTCTGCTCCGATCGCTGACCGAATATTTGCAGCATGCGGCGACGTACGCTAACGACTTCGCCTTCCTCCCAAACGAGATCATCAACGACGTCGTGATCTTCACTCGTGAAAATCGAGTTGCTGAATCGCATATTCCGGATGACTACCGTGGCCTGATTGACTGCACCGGGTCCTGGGGCGATTTTGCAAGAGAATCGACTTTTCTCACCGCACGTGTTCAGGGAGGTGAATTGAACGTTGTTTCAAAGAGCTACAAATCAGGACAACTCCAAGAAGAACAGATTTCACTGAAAGACGCTCAAAGTCAGCCGATTTGTCATACTGTAATTGACAAACAGGTCAATCCTGAGCAGCTATCAGCTATCGCTCCCAATCTTCACGGCTCGATTGTTCTGGAGACAAGTTACATTCCTGAAAACGTTTTCGAGTCGCTGGGCGCGCGTTTCACTAATATCCGCATTGATTTCGCATTGTTCTCGAGTGGTGCTCTATTTCTCAAGCGTCAATTGAAATCCAGCTACCTCAAAGGTCTTCACGTCGGAATGTATCCTAAATACAAAGATTTTGAGGCGTTTTTAATTGAATTCGTGTCGAAACCATCGTTCGAACGATTATCCGTTGAATGTGAGATTTCGTGCCCGGTCATCGAAGCACTTTTGCAAACGTGGGTATCAAACGATTGCGTTGAAAGTGGTCGTCAAGAACTCAGTGGCTACATTTCTGCCCAAACTGTGAGAAGATTGGAAGAGCTACTTAAAGCGCCGCTGTTTCAGTTCTATGCTTCTCGGAAAACAACTACAAGAGCGCCATGTACAGTGCGTAGACGTCATCCTCTGCTCGTCCATGCGAAAATGGAGTTGCAAGTATCGACTGGTTTTGTTAACTATCATGTATCGTTGTGTTTTTGGAGCAGTGGAATGGGTGCTGAGGCGGCTGAAGAGCAGTGGGAACCTTTCCGATGACTCGAATACTGATGGTTCCGAGCAGTCAAATGAATCGATGGATGTTAAGTGAACTTTAATGCTCTGTCACTTTAGTATCTTGGATAAATATGCTCTCTCGCACACAAAAGACGGACAACCCATTAAGTTTGTCAGACTTGCGTTTTTCTCGGCTTGCTCTTAAAAATATGATTTACCCGAATTCTTGAGATCTGGGTTACGGTAAGGACGGACGGACCAACAGACAATTCAAAAATTTATTGCGATATTACGTGCGATAGTGCGTTTTTCACCACAAATCGGTGCGGTTACGGGAAAATATTTTTAAAAAATATGATTTACCAGATATCAAAAAATACCCGAGTTCTTAAGATTCGAGTGAGGACGGACGTACCAACAAACAATTAAAAACGAATTAATTCGCGAAAATTTGAAATCGCGAGGAACGCGCATGCTATCAAAATACGTGAAACGACGGGTAATAGTCAGTTTAGTATCGTATACATTAATTAGATCGCAATAAATTACCTCAGGGCCCGTGATTTTCTAGGAAATCGGACCGATCTCGGTCAACTTTTGTTATCTTATGATCGACAATGAGTTGTTCTACAAAAATCCTGATTACTACCGAGGTCGCACGGGCCGAATTAGTGCGGGTAGAAGACGAAATTTCAGAAAAAACTTTTTTGGAGCGATTAGAGTTTCCCTTTAAAATCAAATGTTCTTGGCGGTGAACGGTCGGTTGCTCACAAAGTCACAAATGAAGAAAAAGTTTGAAGCTTCACCAGCATCGCTATGAAAAAGAAGTTACCAGTAATCACAAAAATTGCGTCGACTTTTCTAGCATCTTTCTAATTGGTTCGGTTCTGCTTATGCCCTTAAAAGCCGCGTTAAGAGTCGAGTAACTGGAGATCAGATCAAAGTAATTGGCTAATCTTCTCTGGAACATCGTGATCAGAAGGGCATAAAGAAGGCTCTTGGTTACCTGGTTCCCTCCTCTCTGAACGAGGCAACTTTCAAACATTGCGGCCGCCAGATCTCCGCTTCTGGGAACTTTGGACAGCCTTTAAATCATCCATGAGCAACACGGCCTTCTTCCAGTTTTCGCTACTCGACGCATTTTCTTCGACGGCGGTGAACTGACAGCGTGGATTATGGTTAACCGTCCTATAGTGCAGCTTCAAGGTGATTGTGTGGAGAACGCGCGTGACGCGACTTTACCGCGAACGACTTTAGCGCGAAATTTTTTAAGTTCAAAATTGTTTTTGCATTTGACTTAAGTTTTATGACAGACCTCACTTCCTCTGCGCCTTGAGCAAGTTTTAGGCGTTACCGGAGGTAATTTTGGGCGAGGACTTGTTATTCTTACGGCGTGTTGTTGGGAAACAGGCTTTGAACGTAGTTTTTAGGCTTCGTCTTGAGCTAACCATGCTGTAACTGCCTTTGGCTTAGGCCTAGGAGCTGACGCAGGGTTTGCCTAGTGAATCTTGCGCGAGCGGAGCGAGCACAAAATTCACGAGCTTTACTGGAGGCTTTGTTCTAGACTTTGCCTTGATCCACTTCGACGTCTGGTCTGATCTTGTTGTTAGTTAATATGGTCTCTGAGTGCAAATATCACAAGCGACGAACAATATTATGGAGAGAAGAAGACTTTGGTTGTCATCGCGACTTTACCGCGAAATTACTATCGCGGTAAAGTCGTTCGCGCTAAAGTCGTCGCGCTAAAGTCTTCGCGCTAAAGACTTTCGCGCTAATGTCATGTCGTCGAGAACGCGTGAATTTAACAAGCGATTGCGTGGTTTTCTGTCTGCCCTTGTTCAGTCTGATCAATTCAAGCAATGCCAACGCCACAACAGCGCGGCTCTATTGCATTGCATTGGACTCATTTACGTGGAAGTCTTTTTTTCTCTGGATTAAGCGATGGAGTCCGTGTCGTACGCCTTCTGCGACGCGGTCTGCGGTGTTTTGGCGCATGTGGACGCTCTGGTGAAATTGTCGTCCGACAATTCAAACTACGGAATCTGGAATGCGGCGGCTGAAGCAACTGATGCTGGTCGCGTTGCAATAAAAGTGAATGTCAACTGCAAAGATGGTGTGTGGTCGTACCGCATTTACAACTTAGCTAAAAACAAGGGAACAACCATCACTTTCCAGGATCTAAAAGCGATCAGTAGACGTTGTGTGCAAACATCATCTGTCAACATTGGCTACACCAATGAAAATTCACAAAAATCCACAATTGATGAAGTAGCAGATATTCTGAAGTACTCTGCGCCGTTTGTCAACTTGGCGGATATGTGGATTTCAAATGACAAGATAATCCCAGATGAAATTCTGGCCAAGTTGCTCTCGCCGCTCTGTAATTCCTCGTTTTCAGAAATCGGAGTTATGGGATATTCAAAAGCAGCTGAACACTTCTTTAAAACTCAGCTGCAATCTGGAGTTTTAAAGACAATCGTTACCGCTGACGAGGGATGGTCAAATGAACTCCGCGTGGCGATCGAACACTTTGCATTAACGAAACCGTTTGAATACGTAGATTTTCAAGTTGAAAACTCTTTGGCTTTTGGCCTCAAATTTCTCAAGAAGCTTCTCCGAAAGTCGTGCAGACATGGAGAGCTTTCTTTCAAGGCTCACTTTGGCATAAAGTTTGGAAAGCTCAAGAAATTGATGCAGATTCAACCGGGCGATGACAAGATTGCTTGGAGACGAGCAGACGGAGTGAGAATCAAAATCGAACGTAGGTACTATGGTCGTTTTAACATCGAATTGAGTCGTTAAAGCTGAATCTTGAGATTTACTTGTGGTGTTGTTACCTCTTCTTTGCTGTTAGTTAACGTTGAAATAGAAAGTCTCTGGAGTTGTTTGTGTCGCACGAATGAATGGTTCGCTGATGGTTCTGTAGCGAAGGGAAAGAGATGAGACTTAAGGGTGTTTATTCGGGTCCATTCAGTGGATGGGAACCGACCGCTTGCGGCGGCCGATCCCCGCACTATGACATGCACGGCGGAGGCGCGCGCAGTCGCAGCTGGCGCGACCGGACATTTGCCTCGCTACCGGCAAACTTCATTTCTAGAATTTTCCGCATCTCTTCCCGCTGGAAAGTGATGCGGCATTTTGCATTTAAGCCCGTGATTCTCCTTTAGAATTTGTTAAATCGAGAACGATGAACTCTGTGCCGTACGCCTTCTGCGAAGCAGTCTGCGGCGTTCTGCACGCAATTGGAGAGCTGAAGAAGCTGTGCGAGGGCAGTGCTACCGACATCTGGAATCTAGCGGCGAAGAGGACTCAATTGAGGCGGATGCACGCCGCGATTTACGTTGATTGCCGTGATAGAACATGGACATACACGATTGAAATCAAGGGAAACGATAGACGGACGCTTTCGTTCCAAGAATTCAAGAAACTCGACAGGCAGCACATTCAACTGACCGAGGTATGGATCGGTTACCAGAGCATTTTTGAAAATCGCAGATCTACGTCTACTCTGGAGGAAATCGTGGAGATTTTCAAGTTCACCGCGCCGTGTGTCAACTTGTCAGATATGAGGATTTTTGAAAGATGCACGATTTCAGAGGACGACCTCTCCCGCCTGTTTTCGTTCTACCAAAATGCAAATTTTAGGCATATTTCCTGTTGCTATCAGAGTCGAGCAATTAAGCAATTTTTGGCCGCACAAATGCAAACGACTTCTGTGGAGTATCTCAAAATTAGAGGACGCGGTTGGACGGAAGACTTTTGCTCAGCAATCAAGGAATTCGCTCTGAACAAGGACTTTGGGAGCATTGGTGTTAGATCTTCTTCTTTGGTGTTCGGGAGAGCGTTCTTCGATGCGCTCATCCAAAAGCCCTTGGTCCGGAAGCGATCGGCATTTGAAGCTCAATTTTCTTTTGATGCTCAGGAGTTGATAAGGGACCTGGTGTTGGCATTTTTTGCGTTGTCCACCATTTTATAGTCGCAGCTCCACCACTCTCAACCAATCTAACCCCCTCCAATTTACCCCCATTTGAAATTTTTGTATTACAAGCTGCCATTTCGGTAAACATGGCTCAAGCTGCTGTGGCGCTTTCTGTTTATTGTGAGCGGTGCAAAACAAGTTTTGAAGATTTGCGTTCATTCAATGAACATTACAAACGAATGCATTATACGTTTCACGTCGTAGATCCATGTCCGACCTGTGTACAACTCTCAACTTTTATTCCTCAGACTGTGTGTTGAACACAACAACGAATCGGACATTTTCAAAAGACAATTTGTTATTTGTCACAAGTGCTATTGCGATGCACGTATTCAACGGAACGTTCACGTGTCTGGTTTCAGGTAGGACAAAAAAACAAAACACAATTTCGTAGGTGTGTGAGTTTTGCAGCTTGCACGATGGGAGGAAAGACGGTGTGGACCAAAAAACTGATCAAACACATGGATTATCTGATCACACCCAGGATAGATAAGGTGTGGTGGTGTTACGGCGCCTATCAAGATAGTTTAAACGAGTTGTTGTCAAACGAACGAGTTGAACTCGTTGAAGGGATTCCAGATCTCGAACTTATCAAGAATACGCCTGGAAACAAACTATTAATCCTGGACGATCTTATGAGTGAACTTGAAAACAGCAGATTGTTGAACGACTGCTACACAAAGCTTGCTCATCATTGCCAGCTCTCGATTATCACCCTTTTACAGAATCTCTACGGCTGTCATCGTACAGTCCGTGTGAATGCGACAGCAATGGTCCTACTCAAAAATCCCACCGACGCGCTGCAAATTCAAACTTTGGCTCGTCAGTTGTATCCCGGGAATTCCGGTTTTTTACTTGATGCGTACAACGACGCCGCGTTTGGCGTTTGGCGTTTGGCTATCTAATTCTCGATAATCACCCCCAAACTGACGATTCTCTGCGATGTTTTACAAAAATTTTCCCTTCCGAGCAACCGATCGTTGTCTACGTGAGAAAATGACGTTTTGCAAACGTAGACGCCGACTCGTCACTCCGCGCGTCTGACAATGCCTTCAAAAGCGATGCGACCAACCATTTCGGCACTCCGCCGAGTTGAATTCCGGCTGCTACTCCGCCTTGCTTCGCGATGTCATCTGGATCGTCGTCTTCGATGTCGGCTCGATGTCTCCTCCGCTGTGCCCACGGATCGTGCAAGTTTTTCCCAAAGCTCCGCACACCCTACTGTGCATGTAACGCTGGATGGATGGGTCTGTTTTGTTCCGGTAGGTCGTTTGAATCTCAATTCATGCATTTGTTGTTGTTGTTGCAGACAAAATCCCTCAATGTACCGCTCCCGATGGCACGATTGGCTCTTCTTCTACATTCCATGAATCGGAGATATTCATATTGAAACTCAAGTTTCTTCTGCTCGGGTTCGTCGTTGGATTCATGGTGCTTGCTGTCCTTCTCCTTGTGCGTGCTGCGTTTCGAAAGTCAACTGAGATTCAGCTTCGGTATCGACGTCTACTGGGAGCTTGCCTGGCGTGTGGCGTTCGCGGATGCGGCGGAAATTGCGTGCTGCCTCCACAGCGTGTGGACGATCCGCTGATTGCGTTTCCTTGACTGTTTCTTGTCTTTTGTGCGTGTGTGATTGTGTGTGTGTGTGATTCTGATTGTGTGATACATGTGTTGATAAAGAGAGTTGATTTCAGAATGAAACGTGTCGTCAAATGTAAACATTTTCTCAAGTCGTTGGTCAAGGCAAGCAAGTCTAAACGCATCGATTTCATCAGCAATTGTTCGAATGAGGAGATTCGGTGTTTGGTGGAGTGTTGTTACAATATGGTCAAAGGTGTTGTCAAGTTGACTGCTCTTCAGAAACAACGCTTGCTACGTCATCGCAACGCTCTCCAATTTTTATCAGGCTGTCGATCGGAAGGTGAAGCTCGCAAATCCGTTCTTCAATTCGGTGGTGGCGCATTTATTCCTGCACTAATATTGCCTGTACTGCGGTTGCTCGAACAGTTTCTCTCCCAACAATGAAATTTGCCAAAAAAATGAGATTGGTCCCCTTTGAAATGGGTAATTCTGTCCGAAAACAACCTGATACCATCCCTCCGCCGTCCAACGATGTGATACAAAACGATGATACACTACCGTTGAAAGATGGTCGGGCAAAAGACAACTGTGAGTTGAGTTTTTTAATTTTAAAATAAAATACGATTGCATTAGCAAGCAAAGAGCTGGCAAATACAACGACTACAAAAATGGATGTTTCGATGGACCAAATCTTTGATGATTCCAGCGCGATTCCGGATGATGTTAAATACCGTCGCTTTTGCAATCTCTATCACAAAATGTGCTCACTTGAAAAGGACCTTAAAAACAGATTCTTGTCATCCAATCAGGAACGTCAACGTTTAACGGACTCTGAAATCGCTCAAGAACCCGTTTCGAAGGAGGAAGGGAGGAGGAGGTGGCTATCGGTGAGGCGAGGCCAAACAAAAATGAAACTTCACCTACAAAAAGACATTTTTTGGACGAATACGTTTCTAAACACATTCCACATTCCTACAAATCCAAATCGTTGAGATTGGCAGCGTTTTTGAAACAAGTAGTCGTTTGCAATCCCGATGCATCTGATATCAGTTTTGTGGATGGTGTTGTAATTGAGAACGCCTCTCTATTGTCCATTTTCAAGTTTCTATCGACCAAAACAGCTGTTAAACCTGTAGGCGTTCACCGTTTTGTTTCAAAACTTGCCAGTTTAAACGTCCCTACAAGCGTTGTGACAAACCCATATGTTTTGACACTTTTGCAAAAAACGTCTTCTTCTTCTTCTTCTTCTTCTAACAATAATAATAACAATGGCAACGGAGATCAACCTCTTTCTTCAAGCTCACCAAACTCATCCAATTTAACAAACCCCTCCTCCTCTGATTTATCGACTACCGATGTCACAGATGTTGACAGTCCATCAACAACTCAGACTGGCAACGGTCTTGTATCAATTTCTAAACGTTTTGCTGTCCGTAAATGGAAGATTTGCTAAATAAATTGTATTACGATCCGCAGAGCCCCTGCTGTTACTCTGGCGTGGTCCCACTTCTCTCAGCAGTGCGGAAGAAATACCCCCAAACATCTAGAAACCAAGTTGTCGCATGGTTGTCGAGTCAGAAAACGTATACCTATCACGCTCCACAGCGGAAACGATTTCAACGCAATAAGACTACTGGTTCTGGCCTCTACACACATGTTCAATGCGATTTGGCCGACATGCAAAAGCTCAAAAAGTGGAACGATGGCTGCGCTTATATATTGACAATGATTTGCGTCTTCTCGCGTCAGGTGTGGACTCAGCCGTTACAAACAAAGAAACCGCATGAAGTTGTCACTGCCTTTGCAAAAACATTTTCTCCGGACCGGGTAATGCCTTATTATCTCATTACGGATGCCGGCACAGAATTTAGAAATAAACAAGTTGAGAAATATCTCTCAGACTTTGGAATTTCACATTTTTCACCCTTGAATAATGTAAAGTGTGCAATGGTCGAACGATTTAATAGGACGCTTAAAGAGAGGTTGTACCATCATTTCACTGCCAGCAATACTTGGAAATGGATAAATGTTCTACAAGCTATCACCCACTCTATCAACAACAGTGTTAACCGATCAATTGGTAGAACACCGGCTTCAATCACTTTTGAAAACGCTCATCTGATTCGTGAAAAACAAGCCGCCGCCGAACATGTAGAAAAGGAAAAGGACGTGGCCAAATTTAAGATTGGAAACACTGTTCGCATTTCCAAGCACAAAACCCATTTTGAAAAGGGGTATACTCAAAAGTGGACGACGGAAATCTTCAAGATTAAAGAAATAATACGTCGCAATCCTGTAGTTTACAAAATTACCGATCTACACGGAGAATCTGTCCAAGGAACTTACTATAACAAAGAATTATTGTTGGTAACAATTCCTGAAACTAGCCTGTTTGAGATTGAATGTATTTTACGACGGAAAACTACACTGGAGGGCGTGAAAATGGTGTATATAAAGTGGAACGGCTACCCGAGGCAGTTTAATTCGTGGGAACGCGAGGACGCCATAGTTGATTGTGTCTAACGCTCCTCTACACATGACACCCGCCCTTTCGGAAGTCGGCGGTGTTGATAGTAGCTATTCCTCTCCTTCAAATCATTCTAATCGCACTGTTTGCTTTGCTCACTACCGGTTGCATAAAACAGATATTGCTTTTTTCTGTCAAGTTGTAGTTTTGTACATTATAATCATCACATCGCTCGTTAACATCAGTATCAACTACAACGCTGGAAATTTGCAATTGTGGACTACACTGCTTGGCACGGCAATAGGATATCTTCTCCCAAATCCACGTCCACGAAATGTCATCGTCCAATGATGAATTTTATCTGACTATTCCCAGCAACACTATGCAGTCTAACACTCAATCAAACTTCATAACCAATTTGCCCGAAACCCTCGACCTACGATCTGGCGATTGGTCCGTTGGTCTATCAGAAGTCACCTACACTTATTCATTTGACAATATCACCAATTCTGACGAGTACGTGCGCTTTACGCTTACCGACGGCCATGTCATTAGCCTTGCCCTTCCTCCGGGTCACTACTCAAATGCCGAGGAGATTTGTGAGCTATTGAACGATTTTGCCGAAGACGCGTTGAATAGCCGCAATCAACGCAAACGTAGAGGAGTGGTGGACGGCAACGAACCCCCATTGAAAACAAAACATTCCGCTCAGAGTGAAGAAACGGCTAAATTGGGAGTTGCGGATGTTGAGGATGGTAATACGGTTGAAGAGAAACTCAGCGCAGGACAAATGACACCTCCATCGAACCTCGTCCACACAACCAAAGAGGATTTGAAGACGATTAAAGCTACTTCGGAACGTATCGGCTTAGCTGTCGACCTTTTGGCCACTGACATAGATGCGAGCGATGGTGCAGACAATGCCGAAGACGGAATTGGTGCGGAGCCCATTGAACTTTTTATACCTGAGGTAGATGCTGATCCGAGTCTTTTGGACAAACAACCAATTCTTGTTGATCGTGAAGAGTTGGATAACGTTCTAAAAGATGTTAACGCACTTTCCAACTTCACCGACAACTTGATGAAGAGCCGTGGAGATGAAAAACCCACATCTTCTGTGATTTTGAAACGATTGCAAACCGAGGAGCAAAGTTTGAGCACTAGTGACAAAATTGTACATTTTACCTATGACGGTTTGCGAAAACGAATCGGCATTATTTTCTTGCAAGAATCTGTTGCTAGCATTGATTTGTCCAAGGGGCTCTCATACATGTTGGGGTTTAGATCATCCATGCTATTCACGTCTTGTTTCGCCGAGAACGGAATTGACTTTCGTAATAATGTAAATAGCCTCTATATCTATTCAGACTTGGTTAATTTGAGCGTTATTGGTGATGTATATTCAAATCTTTTAAAAATCATTCCTGTAATAGGTGCTCACGGTGATGTTGTCTCTCGCTCGTTTCATAATATCCAGTATGTCCCAATTCGTTCCAATCAAGTGCGTAGTATCACTATAACTATTCGTGACCAGCAGGGTCAATTCATTCCGTTTCAGTTTGGAAACGTGACGGTTGTGTTGCATTGTCGTCGCATTCGGTATTAAATAAAATGCATGTTGTGTTTGAACCGTCCACACAAATCGACTGGGACGGTTTCTTTAGTCACCAAGTTGAGCAATACGGCACCGGTCAGCTGTCATCACCATTTCAAGGTTATAACTACCAACGAGGAACCGGGCTCGGCGATGTCTTCAAAGGATTGTTTACCTATCTCTTGCCATTGGTGACCAAAGGTGCAAAAATGGTTGCTCCAGAATTACTCACTACCGGACAACACATTCTGGACGATGTAATCAATGGCCGCGACGTGCGATCCAGTGCAAAAAAACACGGTTTGACAGGATTGAAAAATGTGCTGTCAACTGTTGGTTCTAAAATGGCTGCACCAAAGAGCCAAGATGGTGCGGGGCGGAAGCGTCGGAAACCTTTGTCTGTCGATAAAGTAGAAGCGTTTCTCAGTCGTGTTGGCGAGCCGGCTGGTGCACGGTCGTCTTCCTCCTCCTCTTCTCTGGTTGCCAAGAAATCTAGCAAGAAAAAGAAGTTTATTGAAAAACCCACTTTGACATTTATGTGAAATGGACAAACTCATCGACAAGGAGTCTAGTCCTGTTACGCTGTCCGAGCTGAATTTGTTTGCAATCCCTCCAACTCAGGTTGCCATCAAGAATGTGCGTTGGAAAAAGGTCAGCCTTACAAACACGCTATCCAACAACGGGCCATTTCAATTTCGGTAGTTTGAATTTTGCTTTGTGTTTTAATACTTGTTTGTTTGTAGTGTGTGTAATGAAAAATCGTTTCTTCATGTGGCCAAAAATTATCTCTTTATGCAGTTTTCCATTCGTGATTCGGCAGGAAATGTCATACCGCTTCCACAACTTGAAGGCAGCGATGCGACGACCGAAATTCTGCCAAAATATTCCACTATTCAGGCGATTGGAAAAACGTTTGTACAACACGCTCGTGTCTCCGTCAATGGTGTCGAAATTGAAAATACCGGTCCTTGTTATGCATATCGTTCATGGCTGCAGACGGAGCTGATGCTAAATCGCGAGACAAAGCAGTGCAACGGTCGAAATTATCTCTACGCCCCGTCCGCGGGCTCCCTCAACACCCCTGCAGATGCTGGATTTTTGCACAGGGGTTATCTCTGCGAAAATAGCAAATCTATCCAGACTATGGCCCCACTACATCTGGGAACTTTTATGCACAACCGTTTTCTTTTAAATTTTGTGGATTTGAACATTCAGCTGTATCGAAACACTGATGCCTTTTGCCTCCTCAACTATGAAAACCCCAACTGCGACTTTCATATACATCTCGAAGACATGTATTTGTATGTTAAAGAGGTTGAGGTCTTGGAGTCGGTCTCGCTCGCCTTGGAGAAAACGTTGAACAATGGCCACATGGCTCGTTATCCGGTGAAGACCTGTAATGTGGCTACATTTCACATCAGTGCTGGCCGTCTCGGATCTTCGGAATCGACCGTTTTTTCAGGACCAGTACCGAAACGTATTATCCTCGGTTTGGTTGATGCCGAGGCGTTCCACGGTCACTACGGAAAGGACCCGTTTTGTTTTGAAAACTTTGACATCAGATGCGTTCGCGTGGAATGTAACAACCGCGTCTATCCAAACAACGTGTACAACATGAACTTTGAAAATGACGTCAACTGTCTTCAACCGTTTGTTCTCTTGCAAGAATCTCTGGGATTTGCTGGTCGAAACAAGAACAACGGAATCACCTATGACATGTTTCGAAACAGCGGCTGGGCGTTATTCTCGTTTGATATCAGTTCCAACCCCAACGACGATTCATTCGACCTTGTCTCACAAGGAAACACAACTGTCCGCGTTGAATTCAACACTCCACTTTTGATGGGCTGCGTTTGCGTTGTCTACGGCGAATTCCAGCAAATTCTGAGTTTGGACGCTCGGCGCACTCCCTTCTTTGATTCTTCGGCATAGAAACCGCTACTACTACTACAACCATTGCTGTGATCATGTACTCGTATCAAATTCACAATTTGCTTTCTAAAGACCCCATTTCTTGTAAACGATTCATTGGAGTTTTCCCATGCGATAAAATTCCGTCTGTTTGCCATTATTCTTATTCGTTTGTTGTAAATACAGATGTTTCCGAGGGCGGAGGCCTCCATTGGGTTGCAATTTTTGTAAAAGGCAAACAAGCATTTTATTTTGACTCGTTGGGAGAAAGCTATTCAGACAATGAGCATTTGTCTAAATTTTTAAGCCGATTTAAATCGATCCGTTACAACGTCATTCCACATCAAAGTCCGTTTACGAGCACCTGCGGCGGATTTGCCATCTTCTTTATCGATAGAATGTCTCGCGGTATCCCCTTTGACTCTATCATCAAGACGTTTACGAAAATCCATCGTGACGATCTGTTTGTTATTAATTATATGCGTCGCCATCATCACTTTGCCTTGCCTCTCTTTTGAAAATTTTGCTCATTCTTGTGTCAAGACTTGTACTGGGCGGCAGTTCTCCCTCTCTCTCTCTTCTTAGCCCCCTGGATCATGATTCCCGCCGATCGCCGACAACGACGCGTCATCAAGGTAACAATTTAGCATTAATTTAAGTAAAAAACGTTTTATTTTTTAGACCGTGCCAAATCCGCAGACTCCTCGGTGCGATCGTGGACCTGCCGTATTGTCAAATCCGCCAATGATCACCCCCACACTAACTTCCGGATATAGTGCACCTCCAATCACAACCGTTCCGTATTTGAAGCCGATTCTAAGTGTTCATCTATTTCAAACCCCCAATGGTTCATTTCACACATCTGTTCAAGCTTACAAGTGATAAAATTTTGGATTTGTTGGATTTGTGCAGGGATTAGATTTGGATCTGTGTGGTGGCGTCAGATTCGGCGTCGCTGTGTGGTGTGACAGTCGGAATCGTCGCTCTGTGTGGTCTGCGGTCGCCGGCGGGTGACGTCACAGTCGTGCATCTCATTATTTAGCGCTGTTACCAAAACGCGTTGCACGGGAGTTTTGCTGTTACCAGAACGTAGTAGGGGGCGCGGGAGGAGGGGAATTGTTACCAAAAGTCCCCTTTTTCCCGTGTTGTTACCACATATAAGTACACTACTATGTAGATTTCATGAAGAACGGAGATTTTTGCTGAGAAAATGCGCTAGTTTAGACTATATGGCACTTCAGTGACGTTCTTATTGCATTGACGGTATCAACTCGTGTCAAGTGAATTGCAACACCAAGCCAGTCAATTCATTCCGTTCTCATTCTCTGGCTCTGCTTTGAAGATCAACAAGCAATCGAAATATGCGATTCATGGCCCCAATAGTGGTTATTGATTATGCTTTTTGGTAATTTAAAAGGAGGAAAAACACGCTTCACACAAAACTGCGAGGTTGATACTCTTTGAGATTCCATAGAAGACCAACGCTATAAGGCTCAAGATATGTGTTACGGCAAGGACGAACATCCCAACAAACAATTCAAAAATTTATTAATTCGTACGGGTACGAATTCGTACGCGATAGTTAAAATATAAACGAACGAATCCGCTTCTCAGCGCAAACAAAAAACCGTTTTCTCAACCAACTCATCACTCTCATCTTCCTTGTTCTTTTCAATCCATCATATCGCTTACTGTCTTTCAGCACTCGATACTCCATCGAAGACTCGATACTCCATGCGACGCTCAGTCGATGCGTGAGAAACATTCGCAGCTTCTCTCCCGCTGATTGTAGAACATAAACGTCGCTTCCATCCGTGGCCCGCATCCATCCAATTCTCACATTCTTGTTCATCTTGCGGACTGTCGCAAGGGCGTGCGGAATAAGGTACGGGCTCATGATAAGCTCAACGTCCCCTCTTTTCGCATTGTTCTGCGCCCAGTTCACAATAAGGTTCTCTGCAAACCTCTCAATTTCAATTTCGTTACACGAATAGCATTTGAACTCTTGGAATGATTCTGTTCTCGTCCATGCCAAAATGTCCGACGTCCAATCTGAATCCATAAACCATTTGAGCATCATTCTCATTCGCTCCAGTTGTCGACTGCACAAAACGTGGCGGATGATGCAAACTCCTCTGAAACTTTGAATCGCGAAAGCACATTCTAGAGTTTTGACAAACGGAGTTGTGACAAGGATCTCAATGAATTTGCGCGCCAATAGGTCATCTGTATGGTTCGGAATCTTTAGAGCGTGCAGTGGTGTTGATGAGCTCTTCAGCAGCTGCTGGATTCTCTTCATCTCTTCGTCGGTAACCTCTAAAGAACCTTCCTTTACTGAGTATAATCCTGTGAGAACGGAGACGATGTAACGACTGGGCTGCTGGAAAATGATGTTTGAATCGACAATCCATCCATCTGCTGCTCTAAAGCAATATCGAATTTGGTCTCTCTTGAAGAGCGCCAAGGTGAGATTGTGCTCCGAGAAATGAGTTGCTTGCATCCCCCAAGCCGAAGAGAGTTCCGCAAACTCTAGTGCATTCTGGGGGCACCAATTGAAGCGAATGACCGATTCCACAAACCACAAAGAAACGGAGTCCATTGGATGATGCGGGACCGTTAATCTCGTCAACTTATGATACAAAATGTAGCTCATTGTCAGATTTTCTGGAAAGCTCAATGTTGCATCACATTAAGTTACAACATCGCATTACAATATTCTTGTCAAGACCTACAATAATCGCGCTACAATAATGCGTTTGTTTGCGACTTTAGATAGTTGTCGTGCGTATTCCAGAGTAACGAATCATATAATAGTTAGAAGTAAAGACAAGTTGGACAAAATTTTGGATCTTCAGATCCAAATTGATAGTTTTAATCGTGATTGTTTATGCCTAAACCGTTTGATTTATAGCGCAAGACCACCGCAAAATTTGTTCAAAATTTTTATGAACAATACTAGATTCTAAGTTTGTTAGACTTACGTTTTCCTCAGCTTGGCCTTGTGGCAATGGGAGCAATATTTAAAAAATACAATTTTACCATAGTTAATAACATCTGGGATTAGAGAGAGGACGGCCGTACCAATCAAAAACAAATTAATTCGCGAAAATTAGAGATTGCGAGGAACGCGCATGCTATCAAAATACGTGAAACGACCGGTAATAGTCAGTTTCTGCAACAAAAGGTCAAATACGACCGTATCGTGTACGTGTAATTAGATCGCAATAAATTGTTCTAGGAAATCGGATCGATCTCGGTTAACTTCTGTTATCTTATAACCGACCATGACTTGTTCTACAAAAATTGTGATTTCACCACCGAGGTCGCACAGGCGGAATTAGTGCCGAGAAATTTCAGACAAGACGGAAAATGTTTTAGAGCGATTACATTGTCCCTTTAAAATGGAGTGTTCTCGGCTGTGACCGGAGCCTTACCAGCATCGTTATGAAAGGAGGTTTTTCAAAAAATGTCGACAAAGTCATTTAAATCCAATTTCAGGATTTTTGGTTTCGATTGGTTTTTCATATTGGTTTCTGATCTTTTGGCAGATGAGCATTCATTCCTATTAGCCACTTATCTGGGCATCGTTTAAGAATATAATTTGCGACACTTTCAATCTTCAAGTTTCCGATCAAAACAACTTTGACACATCACAAGGACGACTAGAAACGCATGCCTTTGCTTTTACTTTCATCAACTGTTTGTAAGATACTCAAGATACGAGTAAGAGAAATTTCGGACAAAATGTACAAAAAATTACAAAATTCCGGATGCTGTAGCTTTTCTTTGCTTAACAATTCTGATATTGGCACTGTACGCAGGTAAGCCAATAGCTAGGCAAAACAAATTACCTGCTAGGTAAGGCAGGTACAATTTGTTTAGTCTGATATTAAGCTGCTCTGTTAAGCTGCGCCATACAAAGTTGCGCCATAATTGATCCGGATTTTGGATATTAATCCGGACTGAAATGAGAGCTGCAAGTGCGGCTCTCATACTCCTTCAAGTCACTTTTCTGATTTTGAAAAATTTTGCAGAAAATTTTGAAAGTGTCTCACCGCATTTGAATTCATTGCGCGTTCGGTCCAAAACTATGTCCAATCCAGACTTCTCTCTCACAAGCATCAAACCCAATCATTAGTTTTTCCCATTTTCCTCTTCAGATTGTTAGCTCGAGATGACGCAGAGCTCACAAGCCGCGCTTTGTTTGTGCGGATCTGAAGGACGGACAAAGTGAGGGTTTTCTCCTGCGTTGGCGCCGCCTTTCACCTTATCATTAGCTGGTTATTAGATTACTCATGGCTATTAGAACCTATTGGAAAATGATCCACTAATCCTAGTGTGCGGAGAGCTCATTGGAGATTGTTCTTCCCACTTGATAGTTGCTTGTGTAGCGCATACATTCAAATTCCCACCCTAACTTCGTTAAATGATGGAATTCAGCACAGAAACTGCTGCATTTCTAATCATTACGGTATTTCTCAAATTCTTAATGTATACCTACAGTAATCTTTTAGGTTGGCTCTATTGGTCTCGCCACGAATATCCTGGTTGCCTACGCAATTCGCAAAAGTCCCTCGTTTGGCTTCGCGTTCGGAACGCTCTGCTTCTCGCAAATCATCGCTGATATCGGCATGTGCGCGGTGTTTGTCTTCCTGACCGGTGGAATCACCCTAATGTTCGTGTCTACCGTACTTTGACGCATTATATGACGTGTTTTAGCAATCCCGAGTGGCACTCCACCTACCTGGGCCGCCGATCAGGTCAGCTGCTCATTCTGTTCTGGGAGGCGTCGATCTTCACGCATCTCTTCGCCGCAATCAATCGCGCCACCGCCATCAACGTCCCCCTCAAGTACAAAAACGTCTTCGGTAACCCGACCGTCACCCGCACGATTGTAATCATCATCTGGATCATCTCCTCGCTCCAGGCGACTCCCTACTTCATACGTGAGACACACATTGAGCCCACAAAGCCTAAAGTGATCCGCTTTAGCGTCGTGTTCAATGCTGTTTGACCCCGTGAGCTTCACGTACGCCTACGGCGAAGGTCTCTGCGGTGATATAACCGAGAACTACGCTGACAAGATCACATCGATTACGGTAGTGTGCATGATAGGCACGCTGGACATGACCACCTTCTTTCGACTGGTCAAACTCCGAGCGACCACCGCAGTCGGTTCTTCGAACAATGTCAATCAAAAACGCCGAGAAGTTCGATTTTTCTTTCAGGTAAATACCGTACCCTTGGCACTGTAGGCTGTGAACCTTTAGGCCTGCGTCCAAAGCGCCATTCTCATGAGCGCCCTGGTGTCCTTCTTCTACTTGGTGGACTTGAATCTCGAGAGCGACTGGTACGTCTTCGGGACCACTACCGTAATCTGGATGTTGGTGCACAGCTTGGACGGGTACGTTTGTAAGGGAGAAAGTGTACGGTAACGGTACAGTGTTTTAGTATGATTATCATCGTTTTCAACCGCGAAGTGCGAAAGATCATTTGCGGAAAGATGACGGGAATCTACGTCTCATCGATTAGAATGAGTCAGAGAAACTACTTAACAAATAGCCAGCCTACAGTACCCCACGTGTCGTCTGTACATGGTTCTTACTGAACAGTTTGATTCTTTCTTTTACTTTGATGTGATACAATTTTGAAGAGGTTACAGTATTCAACGAGGGACGTTCGTGATGAGACCAATCTGAAAGATTACTCTAGACAAATACTTTTAGTGCAATTTTCGCAATTTCTGCGTCCGACAAAATGAGCATGATAATCATCGTTTTCAACCGCGAGGTGCGACAGATCATTTGCTCAAAGATGACGGGAAACCAAGTCTCAGCGTATAGTGTCAGTCAGAGCAATTACCTGTCAAGCAATCAGCATACAGTACCCCACGTCTCGTCGGTACAACGTTTATTCTGAACATTTCGTTTCTTTCCTTTATTTTGATGAAATAAAATTTTAAAACGGTGCAACTTGCAACCGTACGTCGACATCCATTCTCGATCCATCGATGATCCATTCTCGACTAGTAAATAATCATAAAAGGATTTAATTGTTTTGTTAGAAAATGTTTATTATAATTTATACCCGCGAAAACCAAAAAATCACAAATTCCTGAGAGAAGCGACACTTCCCGGCTCGTAGTCTCCGCAATCGTGAGGGAAGCTCGCCGGCGGCTTCGCCATCTGCTCGTGTGTCCCGATCTTCATGCCAAAGTCCATTCCGCCCATCGAGTGAAGCTCCAGATGGCAATGCGCGAAGAACCAACCGGCGTTCGTCGCCCTGAATCGCAGCACCACGTAGCCGCCCACGGGAATCACGATCGTGTCCCTGAACGAGGGATTCTTGTGCATCCCGGGAATGTTTCCGTGCAGCCAGGACGAGTTTGTCCATCTGAGGTTGTTGCATTTGGACTGAAAAGCAATTCCACGGTTACTGTAGCTCTGTGTGGCGTCTCTTACGTTCAGGTCTGAGCACGGAATGTCAGGATTCATCGTTGTGACCATGCCGTCGTTGTCGTAGCTCGGGAATCCGGTTTTCATGACGTAGAAGTGAGTGCTGTGGAGGTGGAGAGGATGCGCGTAGCCTTTTCCCACTCTCCCGCCGTCGCCCATGTTGTATACGGTGAGCTGGACAATGTTGCCGAGGGTGATGTTGAGGTGATAGAAGCAGTGACAGTTCGGATCATTGCGGTCCGAAGTAGGCGTGCATTTCGAGGAATCGCACCATTGGACGTATTGGTGCAAGTTGTCCTGGTTGAAGTAGGGCATCCCTCTTGGCATCTTAAACTTCCACCCATTCACGTGACTATCGTGGTGCATATTCAGGAAATGCTCTTCGTAGCCCTCTTCAAAGACCTTCTGCTGCAGGATCTCATTGTCGTGGGCGGGTTCGGCTGCCTGGAGCTCGTGCGAGTGCACTTCGGAGCACGTGTAGGGAAACTTTTCGGCGAACGCCTTGAAAGGACAGTTCGCAACGAGGCATTTCCGCTCAGGAGTGCACTTGGAATGGGTCCAATCAACTAGAATGAGGTCAGATAGGCTATCTTAAAGGCAGCCTACCGTGATCTGTCTCTTCCAGGTTGACGTCCTGGTATTCGAGCTTGGCCAATCCGTAATACGGCTTCCGCGTTGTCCAATTCCAGTTGAAATGCTCGAGAGTCTCGAAGATGATCGGGTAGACCTTCCGCGTTGCCTTCTTACGTCCCTTGATCATGATGTCGTAGCGCTCGCCCGAAAACAAAATGATTTTGTCGACTTTCCGAGGCACCAGTTCGACTCCGTCGGCCGCAATGATGTAGATGTCGTGATCCTCGACGGTGATCATCAACTCCTGCGCTACCGTACCACTGACCAAACGGAAAATGACCTCTTCGCCTGGAATCGCACTTTAGAGAAGTCAAAACCAGAATTACCGTACCTTGGTTGATCTTAAAAGTCTCGAGGGGAAGAGAGCTGGGCTTTGATTTCAGCTCTTCCTGGTTGTTCCAACCCTTGTCGTTGACGAGAATGACAGATATCGGAGCCGATCCGCCCACATTCGATCCATCGTAGCGTCTGGTCGGCGCCCAGCACTGCTTGTTGTCGTCGAAGCCGTAGAGCCATTTCATCACCCTACCGTGTTGCGAGTACCAGGTTGTAGCCGATGACGGCACTAGCAGATCCTAAATCAGCGCATAGAGGGCGTCAGCGGTGTAGACTCACCTGGAGGAGCACATAGTACTGTCGGATCTTCCCGAATTCAAAGCGCTTCTTGCCAAACGGGTTCGGATAGGTCTCTCCATCCTTGATGACCACAAATCCACCCACGAATCCGTCAGCGCGGTCGGTCATCAGATGGCCGTGATACCAATGAGTACCGGGGAAGTCGGCGATGAAACGATAGGCAAAGTTTGAGCCCACGGAGACCGGACATTGCTGAATGAAGGCGACGCCGTCCGTGTGCCACAGGTCCTTCTTGTCGAGACCGTGCACGTGCATGCTCAAACCTTCAAGCAAGAGGCGATTCTTCACCCGCATGATCACTTCGGACTTGTACGGCACAACGATCGTCTTTCCGGGACTGAAATGGCGCAGTTTAGGCCTGTGCGAGAGTACAACTGTGGGGTACCTGTGGCCATTTACGGCGACAATGTGCTTGTGAAGGCCGTCGAGGAAGATGACGTCATCAACCAAGCTGGTATCCGTCTTGCTGTCCAGAGCATTCGCTAGAACAGATCTTCATCGAAGCATCCACCGAGCTGACTGGAATTTCTAACGTAGAATGCGCGCTAAATGGAGTTTTGAACTAAATTAAGCCAAGATCAGCAACTACCGTACCTCTTTAGGCTTGTAGTCAAGTACATCAAACTGGCCAAACTCGTTCTTGACCCTCGTCATCACCTGTTTGTGCGCAACAACGAGGTCAAACTCGAACAGATCGCCATTTCCCGGCGACATCTTTAGCTCTTCGGCATATTTCTGCCAGGCTAACGTAAGCCCGGCGCACAGGACGACGATGAAGAAGCCGTGGCGAAGCATCACAATCGAATAGCTTTCAGGGTGGCCTGCGGCTCTTTTGTAAGCGTCGACCGCAGTCTTATCAGTCGGTGGTAGGGCTGAAAGTGCTTTTTTCTGCCACCCGTAAGTCTTATCACTTTGTCTGTTTGGTGCGATTTGTGCCGGGAGACCTCCCCGGGTTTATGTGGTTTCAGAAATCGATAGTTATCAGTAGGACTGGTTAGCGCTGTTTACCAGTTACTGGTTAACTTTTGGACACAAGCGAGCTGACGATCAGTGTGATCCATTAAAGTGCGCTCCTACTTTTGATAGTTGATACACACACAATCTCGCACTGCTTGTACCACATCGTTTAATCTTAGGTATAGACGGCGGAAGAGTGGGAAAGGCTACGCGCATCCTCTCCACCTCCACAGCACTCACTTCTACGTCATGAAAACCGGATTCCCGAGCTACGACAGCGACGGCATGGTCACAACGATGAATCCTCACATTCCGTGCTCAGACCTGAACGTAAGAGACGCCATACAGAGCTACAGTAACCCAGAATTGCATTTCAGTCCAAATGCAACAACCTGAGATGGACAAACTCGTCCTGGCTGCACGGAAACATTCCCGGGATGCACAAGAATCCCTCGTTCAGGGACACAATCGTGATTCCCGTGGGCGGCTACGTGGTGCTGCGATTCAGGGCGACGAACGCCGGTTGGTTCTTCGCGCATTGCCATCTGGAGCTTCACTCGATGGGCGGAATGGACTTTGGCATGAAGATCGGGACACACGAGCAGATGGCGAAGCCGCCGGCGAGTTTCCCGCACGATTGTGGAGACTACGAGCCGGGAAGTGTCGCTTCTCTCAAGAATTTGTGATTTTTTTGGCGTCTGTAAGGTCTGTTTATGCGGATTACTTGCTCTTTCGAGTTCAAATTGTCTTGATTTGCTTTTGTGCTGCCTTTACAAATCATATCAGCTCCGCACAGGCCGAAAAATGAACTCCGATACAAAGGTTGCTCTGTGCCAACCTCGTGATTTTATGTGTTTGCGGGCGAATGACCTGACAGTGTCGGGACCAACTCAGAGATCACTTTTCTTAGCAGCTACGCCGTATCGAGGGTTCATTTTTCTGTGGCAGCGATCGCTTTCTTATCAGTTGCTTTGCACTTCGCCTCGCCTGCCGTTCGACATCACGGGATCTTGTGTCATTTCCATGACAGTTGGCTGTCAAAGTGCAGACAGATTGCGGCACCGCTTGTCTACGTAGACAGCGGCTATCATATCTGCGTCTGCGTGGACTGTCTGGTTTTTGCTGCTGCGAGTGCAAGGATAGGGCAGAACCGAAGAGTAGACCTCACGCAACTGAAAGCGACTGAAAGTGCATGGAAGCAGCCTGGCGTGCACGCATCACAATGCAGCGGCGAGGTTTTGCGGAGCTGACATCAGACGCTCATTTCGGGCAGAAAAGCTGCGGCATCTGAAGTTCCGTGCAGGACCAACGAGTGCCAGATACTTTTCCCGATGAGAAACTCTCGCTTGGGCTTAAATTCGTCCTATTTGGCTCTTACGCTCGTAATTCGACCTCATCGCGACTGATTTGACGCGGTAAACGCCAAATTTTGGCGCATTTCAGTTCTGCCTGCGGCGTTGTCTGGCCTTTCTGACCCGTGGCGCATCGTCTCATCAGGTCGAATCATTTACGCCGCGTGTGTTCGTCATCGTCTGTCGATAGACATCACGCGATCAGTTGCTTTTTATGTCGTTTTTTGTGTTTGTGTCTCGTCAGACAGCGCAGCGATTGCGCTGATTGTGAGTGCATTACGGACACGTCATCTGTAGAGAAGACCGCACGCAGTCAAACTGAAAGTGCATTCAATCAGCTAGACGACTGTCGCGCGCGCTCAATTAGAGTGCAGCGGCAACGGTTTCGGGTTTGCAGAGCTGACATCAGAAGCTCACTTCCGACATCAACTGAATTTCCGTGCAGGACCAGCGAGCGATTGGCTGATCGTTTTTTTAATTGTTGTTGAGCTCAGTAAACGTGCAATTTTGTTCATTTCAGTTTTGCCTGCAGCGTCTGGCCATGGCGCACGCCCGTCTGAACTCATGGTGCATCGGCTCTCATGAGGCCGAATCATTTACGCAGCGTGTAAACTTGAAGAGCGGTTCACTCGGCGATTCAGGCGCGTTTCCGCGATGGATGATTTCTATAAATCGATTGCTTTTGGTGTTGGTACGCGAATTCCGCTAATTTTCATCGATTCAACGCGTTATTTCAGTGTCAACAACGTTTTGCTCGTTTCCACCGTCGTAGGTTGTAGGAAAGCGAAGACTCCGAAGAAGCCGGAGGCAAAGAACAAACTTGGCAACCGATGGCGCATGAAGGAGCCGAAAAAAGTTCAGCTCTCTGCTGTCGAGTCGTCGAAGCGTCCGAGCGAGGTGAATAAACCGAGTTTTTTGGGTTTGAAATTGATTGTCGCTGTTCAGATAGTGAGCTCCGCAGATCAAGGATCGTCGATTCGCCTTTCTTCAAAGGAGAACGCGCACCCGAAGAACGATAAGAAAGAGAAGAAAGAAGAGCGCGCTTGTTTGAGCGATAGTCCATTTGAGACGAAGAAAAAAGAGTATTCGATGCGTATGGACCGGACTCAACCATCGGAGAAGGAGAAGAAATCAGTGAGAAGCTCTAGGAGATCGTCCAAGAAGATGTCAAGTGAAATGAGTGAGTTTTGCTCTTCTTTGGATTATAGGGAGACGTAGCAAGCTGGTAATCACAACGCCAAGAATGCTGTTCATCAACAGAGACGTTGCCTTCGATGAGTTCAACTCAATAACTCTCCTCATATTTCAGATTCCGCAGAGCCGATGATGTCAGCGCGCCCGATGGTGAACATGGATGAAACTCAGCAGTCCGCCTCGATCCGCTGCTTCGACAACGACGATACGGACGAATTCTTCAACGACCTCAAATCCGATAGAGTCAAGTCCAGTGCTCGGCAATAAAGCTTTATCGTAACCACCAACAAAGAACAAATTAACGAAGAAATTAATTAATTAGAATCAAGGTGAGAATTACTGTTTCTCTTCGATAAGTCCCGCTTTGATGAGCATCAGGTAGGGAACTTCGTCGCCGTTCTCATCGCGGTACTCGACGATGGCGACTTGGCCTTCTCCGCGTCCCTCAGCCATGTTCTCGACCGATGTAGAAGGCGAGATTCTTGAAGCGGTCCTTAGCGAGAAGGCCAGCGACCCAGGGTTGGATCTTCTTCTTGAAGTCGTTGACGTCGGCTTCCGCCTTTCCAGTTTTCTGCATGTGGTCGACGATCTTCTTCATGAAGCCCTTGATGTAGGACTTGAAGGTCGCCGTGTCCTCATAGCAGTTCATCTCGATGAGGCGGTGGTTGAGGACAAAGTCAATGCCGCGCTCCACATGCTCGTCGCCCCCGTCGTCGCCATCCTCGGCCTCGGCCGACGGATTTGAGCCGGCGAGCATAATCTCGCCCTCCTTGCGGACGACGTGGCGCCCTTTGAACTCCCAGACGAGGCCGTCGACGAGTTTCATCGGGAAGGAGTCGGAGCAGAGCTCGTCCTCGGTGAAGGCGTCCTTGAAGATGAGCATGGTGAGATGGAATGATTGTTCGGTCAGATTCCGCGCTTTTATTTGTGTTTTGCGGTGCGAAACGCATCGAATCGCGCGTTCACCGCATCGCATCTGCATTTCCTTGCGCGATCGAGTTGTAATGCTATCAGGCTCACGCAATGCGACTTTATTCACAGCTAAACTACTCCTAATCCAAGTTGCTAACATCAGGGTCGGCAAAGTAGCAATCCTTCTCGATTCCCATGTTGTAGTTGTTGCCTTGGCCGTTCTGGTACGTCGAGGTGACGATTCTGAACCATCCGCGCTCTCCCTAAACGAGAAATTAGCAATTTTTGGGGGGTAAGCTAGCATACCCAAGCCTCTCCCCAGCTGTTGCGCACAATCCAGTACTCGGTGTTGGTTTCCGCGTCAACTCCCCAGCCGGTGACGGAGACGATGTGATTGCTTTCGAGGTTTGACTTCTCGGTGTAGACGCCGCCGGTGTAGTTCATGTCGAATTTGGGCGTCGCGCCGATAGCGCAAGCGATAGGTCCGCGGCTCTGGATCTCCGCCATCATGTTCTCGCGTCCGGTGACTTGTCCCCAGTCCTTGATGAAGTAGCGAGTGTAGTTCTGGATGGCGAAGCAGTTGTCGGGCCAGCACGAGCCGCAACGGGTGTAGTTTGTGCATTCTGAAAGGCGTCGAGGTAAAATTTGAAGTTCTTTTTGTTGTTTTGTTAATTTTGATGATGGATTTCGCGCGCTATCGTTGCTGTCAGCCAAACGACGTTAATTTTATGTTTTCAGGCTCGATCTGGATTGAACAGACGCGGACACTGCTAAACTCGCAAATGGACAATTTCGGCGATCAATGGCTTAGAAGGCAGCTTATGTTGCGCGCTCTCATCGCGTAAGTCTTCGCTTGGCAAACGGATTTCACCAAAATGTTCCTAAATTCCGAAAAGTTTCAATCAGCGACTTACTCTCGTTGATCGCCTTGTAGTTGTTGCATCCCTCCTCAACGAGTCCTTCCTTCTTCGCGTGCTCGTACACATCGGCGACATCACCTCCCTGGCACGATCCCTTGCCGTTGCAGTCGATAATCTCCTGCGGGGAGACCATGGTCATTGGCCAGCGGTTCTTGCGCGCAATGTTGAAGCGATCGTTGAGCGCGCCGGTCGATCCAAACACCCAGCAGCTGCCACAGTACACCGGGATGTGCTGGTTGCGGTTGGGGCTGCAGTAGTTGACGCCGTTCACGTTGCGCCAGTCGAATTCCTTCGGGAGCGACGCCTCGAATCCATCGTGTTCCCACGGGCGCGGATACGTCTTCACAAAGTTGTACCGGCGGTTCTTGCGCTTGATGAGGCAGGGACGGCGGAGATAGCGGCTGGGCTGGAATGTCTCGAGCTCCTCGGATTCGGCGCTTTCGACAGATTCGTCCGATTCGAGGACACGGAGCGCGCGGCGGCGGGGAGCGGGAGCATCTTCCTCTGAGGCCTCATCGCCGAGCGTTTCGTACACTTTGCTGACGATCACATTGACGAGGCGACTCGAGGAGCCGTGGAAACGAGCCTAAAATGATCATTTTTTCAGGTTAACGAAGCGGCGGAATCGTATACCTGACAGGCGACAACCAGAAGGAGCGCAAAAAGCGCTAGCCGAGCGTTCATTTTGCCGACAATGATCGTTTCCCGGCGGCGTTATCAGCTTTTCTACTCCGCCTGAATCATGCCACCGAGTCAAAGTAGCGCAAGCGAGTTGTCGTGTAGCTGATAAGAAGCGCTCTCGCGGTGGGCACTTGGCTGCTGTCGCTGCCCAAGGTCTCTTTTCTTTATCATCATTTCGATCCATCGCCGCCGACATGCAGCTCCGCTCGGCGCTTTTTGCGCTTCTCTTCTTCGTCGCCGTTTCTCAGGTAATTTTCCTCGTTGTTTTCGGGTCATAACTTGTTCCCGTTCAGGCACGAATTAATATCCCGCACAAGCTTGTCGAAGCCATCGCAAGCAGTTTCTACGATCTGGATCATCTCCCGCCTCCGGCCGAGTACAAATTCGATCAGGAGAGCCAGGTAGCGCAGGAAGATGAGGACGAATCTGCCGAATACGAGTCGGATCTCCTTCCCGACGAGGTCGAACAGTCGATGACGAAGAATGCAGCAGCCGAGGAGCCTCTGGATCTCGCTCCCGCTGATTTTGAGGACAACTCTCGCAGATTCCTTCGCAAACCGTGCCTGGTGAAGCGCAAGAACCGCCAGTACAACTTTGTGAAGACGTACCCGCGCCCGTGGGAACACGATGGATTCGAGGCGTCGCTCCCGAAGGAATTCGACTGGCGCAACGTGAACGGCGTCAACTACTGCAGCCCCAACCGTAACCAGCACATCCCGGTGTACTGTGGCAGCTGCTGGGTGTTCGGATCGACCGGCGCGCTCAACGATCGCTTCAACATTGCGCGCAAGAACCGCTGGCCGATGACCATGGTCTCCCCGCAGGAGATTATCGACTGCAACGGTCACGGAACGTGCCAAGGCGGTGAAGTCGCCGATGTGTACGAGTACGCGAAAACTCATGGACTCGTCGAGGAGGGATGCAACAACTACAAGGCGATCAACGAGAGTAAGCGCCTGATGATTCGTTGATTTCATGACCGCATCCATTGCAGAATGCGATCCCTTCCACCGTTGCGGCTCCTGCTGGCCGGACAACTGCTTCGCGATCCAGAACTACACGCGCTACTACATCAAGGACTGGGGAAAGGTTTCCGGGCGCGAGAACATGATGGCGGAGATCCAGAGCCGCGGCCCAATTGCGTGCACCATTGGCGCGACGCCCAAATTCGAGTTGAACTACACCAGCGGCGTCTACTCGGAGAAGTCGAACCTCGCCTTCAATCACATCGTTTCGGTTTCTGGCTGGGGAGTTGACGCGGAGACCAACAACGAGTACTGGATTGTGCGCAACAGCTGGGGAGAGGCTTGGGTATGTGCTTGAGATCCTCAAAAGTCGTTAATTTCCACTTCAGGGAGAGCGTGGCTGGTACCGTGTCGTCACCTCGACGTTCCAGAACGGCCAAGGCAACGACTACAACATGGGAATCGAGAAGGAGTGCTACTACGTTGACCCCGATGTTAGCAACTTGGATTAGGAGTATGGTTTTTCAACGAAATACAGTCCTATCGCATCGCCATCGCTTCAATAATAGTTCTTATCAGTTGCAGTTTTTCATTTCTGATTTTTCTCCTTTGCTCGCGGGAGTGCGCCCCACTCAAAGTCAGCGGCGGCGTTTTTATCGCCAGAAGCGAGCGGAGAGGAGCGAGCGCAAATCGATCTATGTGATTAGCGAGAGGGTTGATTGGAGCGAACCAAGCGCTGTTTATTGCATGCAATTGGAGCAGAGATCGCCTCCGATGCTCGTTTACGCTTCTCGAGCCCTCATAACCCACCCACAAGAGCAAATTCGTCGCTTACAACGCGCCGTGGACATGAATATGAATAGATTTATGTCATCAACGGAATAACAAATTCGCTTTGAGCACCGAAAACACTTCAACAATCACAACACAGTCACTATACATTTCATGCTGAATAAATACAAACGATTTGGACGACTTTGAGCCTTTCGACATGGTCTTTCCAAACTTTTCGAGGCAAATCTCGAATTTTGGCGGCAAACGCAGCTTCACCTCTTTGCCCTGCAGACTCTGCGGACACTCGTGCCAGTATTCGAGTATTCTCGACAGCGAATCGTCGTTCTCGGAGCCGTCGATAATCTTCAGCACTTGGGGTTGAGTGATGAAGCTCGAGGTAAAGTCCATTTGGATTGCGGAGTCTTCAACGGTGAGGTAGACGAGATTTCCTGAGTTTATCCAATTCCGAAGACCCATTTCGATGATGCTGATCAGGTGTTGCACCTTCAGGATTGCGACCTCCGTGAAGCTTCGATTGGCGGTCAGCGTCTCAAGCAGCTGATTCGTGTCCGTGTGCACGACGCTGATGCGTGAGATCTCCAGGCAGCAGGGACCGAAATTGCCGGCGCAGCTGAGCAGCTTGCAGAATTTGTTGCAAATCTCTTGGCTCCACGTCGACTTGACCGCGTTCGCGTCGTAGCGGATGCTGATATCGCAGCCGAGGATCCGCACGTTGCCCAGCCAGCAGTTCTCGAGCTCCGGATCGTCCAGATCGACCGTGTACATCAGCCCGGTGTCCACGTCGACCTTCTTGATGTTGTAGCAGAAGAGGGTTGACCACGAGTTTGGCACGCCGATGGCGACATCGAGCCGATAGCCGCGCATCGGTGTCGGCGCAAGAGCAGCTGGCTGATGCGGCGGCAATGCTGGATTGCTCAATGACGGCGCATTGGTTGTGGAAGAGGGATGAGATGTAGTCCATGGGCGCGTTGGTTTCAACGAAAGACCATAATCTTGAGAGGTCGGTGATCTGGAATGAGCGATTAGAGAGACGGAGCGCACGTCACAGAGAAGAAGCCACTTTCAGACAGCCACGCGATCCATGTCTGATAACGCGCACGCGCAACCGAGACTCCCTCAACGCACTTTGCGTTGTTTTCAAACTCAAACTAGTTTTTTCAAGTGCAGCACACAACACAAAACAACGCCACAGAGGCGGCTGACGGAGGGTGCATCGAGGGGAGGGAGTGCTTGGGTGAAAACGGTGCCCTTGAGGCGCGTGATTAATGCGGAAAATAGAACACAAAGAGATGCTATTTGCGCAGGTGAGTGCACGCGTAAGGGCGAACAACGGCCATCAATAGACCAAAACACAGATGACGATCAGCTTGTTCGCAAAGAAGCGCGCATCAATTTAGGTCCCGACGCGATGCACACTGTGGCTGCAAGTGCGACCCACGGCAGAACGAATGATCAATGGAGCAGCTCTATTTCGGGTGATTCTGGCACTAAGGGAGCTGTTTCCCGAGCTCTGATTGAGTCAGAAACTCTGAATTTTGTCAAAAATGGAGGATTTTGGTTGAATTATTAGCCGAGCTGTCATAGATCTAATAGTTCAAATCAAGACAAAACGGAAGCTTATGGCATCAGAACCAAGCAAAAATACTGGAAACAGCGATTAGAGGACTTAGAATAGGTCTCAAAACAAATGGATTCGAGCTTTTGCACTGTATTCCGGCAAATATCATAGCTCTTTAAGGTTAATCACGGCTTCATCGCCTTGGAACATGCATATGGCTCGCACGAGAACGCAAGGCAGGGAGGCTAGAGCCAGAATCGCAGCAAAACAGGTCCAAAGCCTCGCGACGAACAAACTAATGGACTTATTTTCGAGTAAAGAAGACCCAAGAAGACGCCAAAGTGCAGCAAATCAGGTGCCTGGAGGAACGTGTGAATTAATAGCTTGCAGATCATTGTTGTTAAAGAACTGATCCGTGAAATTTGTTGTTTTCGACTTGTCGATGCACAAAGCGATCTTTCCGAACTTTATTTGGACTAAAGAGGACCAGAGAACAGGAATTTGCCCTCCATCGTTGCAAAACAAGTCGTAATGAACTTCCTTGTCACCACAATCACTAGAGATCATTTCTACAGGACTCTGGGACTAATTCTAGTTGACAGAAACTAAAATGAGCTAGGACTACGGTAGAAGAGCACTTGAGGCAAAAATGACAAATTTCAAATAACAGGTTTTTTGCCACGCCATGCGCTCTATAAACTGCGCTGTACCGTGCTAATATGGCAACATAATTAATAGATATCGGCTATATTCTGCCGAATCGAGTTATTGACCACAAAATAGTCTAGAACGGCCATGGAAACAGAGTATTGTGACTAATTGGCTGGAAAACGTCAAAAAGCGTGCTCAGCTAGCCGGGCAACCGGAAAATCACAAAATTTCATTGATTGTCGAACATCTTAAGTGATCCAACAACGTGTAAACGTGCTTTAGAGCGCGTCTGAATCAAACGGAAATGATCAGTGAGCGCCTTTGCATCTCAAGGTCATACAACTCCGCGCTTGTATCAAACGAACTACAATACATGTTGCTCTCAAACATGACGTTATAGACTTGGATTGAGGGCACGGACATTGGCCTCCCTGTATCGGATCTAATCCTTGAACGATCAAATCCCAATGCACACAACTTGAAAACGCGAATTTTGTGTATTAAACATGATTTATCACCAAATTTTCAAAATTTCAAGGTCACCGAAGCGCCAATGTTCCGAAGATCAAGATTCACACGCTAAAAGGTCATGAATTGCACTATTGGATTCGTTGTCCCTGTATCTTCGCAATTAATAACGCAAAACAACGCACGACCGAGAAGACAAAAATAGTCCAATAAAAAGTGACGAAATTGGTTTACGCCCAGCCACAACAGGGGCGGCATTCCGCCGCGCTGAATCAACAGACGCGAACGCACCCTGCGAGTAAACAAAATAGACCGCAGCGGAGGTCGACGAGCGGCAAATCAGTTTTTGTTTTGAAAAATTCGTTGCAGAAGCGAAAGTTTTGAACAACACGTAGAGCAGCGCGGTGACAACTGCTCAGCGGACATTACAACGCGTCACAAATTAGTCAGTTTTGTGCTGAAATCACTCGCAAGGCACGTGTTATTAGGATGAAAAACGCGGTTTGGGCATTCCGCTCCACTACGATGACCAAAAGCCAAGTACAACGTGCTTTTCAGAGCGTCATCGCTGAGATAATTGTGTTTACAAACCAACGATCGCTGTTAAACTACAGAATAGTGAGGCTTTTAGCTAAATTAACGTCTATTTTTGGCTTTTGGCTTCATATGGAGATGTAACGACCGTATTTCTATGCTGTCTCTCTTGTTTTCAGTTCAACCAAGCCTATCAACTGTCATTGACGCATAGTAATGGCGCAAGTATCCACTCAAAGGCATGTGGCGTGTGTGGTAGATGGAAAGTGGCACAATAAATGACTATGAGCCTGTAGCCAATCGACACATCACGGATTGCATCACCACCGCACTCAACCCACGAAAACAAGATAAATCTGTCTGCCTGATCCATATCAACAATATCGAAAATCGGATTATCAAAGACTAAAGCCTACGCAAAGACTAAAAATTATCCAAAATCAGTTTGTTTTAATCAAAAGAAACATAAAATTCTATGATTTTGGGGCATGGCGTCACACATCACAATTTAAGCGACACAAGCAGAAATCGCAATCAGGTGATCAGCCTAACGATCAAACCATTCTACTGCTGCAGCAAAGGCGCTCAGAACTTCGGACTACAATCTACAAATTGTAATCTTAAAAGCTTATGTTTTAGCGCACTGCTGACCATTGCAACAACCCTGATCAATCCATATTCACGAAAACAAGCCAATAAATCGAAGCTTATAAGCGACAAAGCATCGAAATCAGATGATCGACCTGTTGATCAAAACCATAGTAGCAATTGAAGGCGCTTAGAACAGACCTGAATATAACAAAATTTATACCCTAATGTAGCCCAAAAATTAACATACCAACAAAACTAGCGCACTTTTGACCATTCTACTCCTTCATTTGCAAACTACGAGTTCCAGCGCTAAAGGGGACCCAAAGAGACATAATTAACTTTGTCTAGACACGACGGAGCCTTGTTTTTAGCACAAAATAGCACAAAAAACAAGATCGTCTTATCCAGGTCACAAACTATCGTTTTTCGCTGTGTTATGATCACACAAATAAGTAAAATTCCTAAACAAAACGACGTCACACATCACAGCACAAGCGATTAATTCGCTGATCAACCTCCAAGCAAACCGACCCTCTGCTGCTGCAGCACGACAAATGCGTCCCAAGACGCCGAAAACGAACATCTAATCATAACTAAACATCCGCGTTCGTGCACAGTGATAAGAGGCCAGCGAAAAGGGCCAAACGAACGAACGAACGAGCAGCGAACCTGATTGACAAACATGCATATTGTGACACGCGCACACAGCGGGAGCGAGGCGATCTGTGCTACTCGGGGGTGCGAGTGTTCTCTGACCCGGCGCGCACGCGCGAGAAGTTTGTTTCGCGCTTCGCTGCCGGCGAAATGAATTGCCGGCGACAGAGGCGCGGACGGAAGAAGACAGCGAGGAAAGACAAAGAACGCAACACGCGTCAGCGGCGGCGGCGGCGGCGAAGACGAGCGAGCGCCGTGGAGAGGAGCGATGCGCATAGATCATGAGTATTGCAACTGCGCCTCTGCGCTGGAGGATCGCCGCGCCGCAGTCGGTCACGTTCGCCACGTTTGTTCATACGTTGGTGAGAAACAGTTGGCTCTGTTCTGTTCGTTGAATATGCGAGCGAGTTGGGTGGAGCGGCAGCCGGATGGAGCGTCATCGCCGGGGGTTCAAAGTCTGCGTTGTTTTGGGGTTGATTATCGGTCAAAAGTGGTCGTCTTTGCAGGCGTCGAAATGATTTATAGGCGTTTAAAGTTGGATGAAATGGGTCTAGTGTTGGTTTTGATGGGGTTTTGGAGCAGATGACCTTGTGTGCCAAGGAATTTGTACGGTATTCAGAGCGCTATGTAGCTATGAGGGAGTTTGGTGGGTTGCGGAATAAATCAACTTATTTTTGTCGAAATCCTAGGCTATAAGACCGGCACTTAGGGAGATTAGCCTGAAAAAAGAATGGACAGGGTCGGCTGACCCATTAAAGGGACGCCGTCTGACGCAAACAGCGCATAAACTGCATTTTTAATGAGGAACAAGTGCAATGAACCCTAAAAGGGATGTTACTGTGTTGCTCTTGACGAGAAATCGAGCCAGTGGACCGATTGAAAGCCACGAGCGTTAATTATTCTAAAAAATATTCGAGCACTAAAATTATCTGAATTTGCCTGTTTTTTTGCATTTAAGTGGGCTATTTGATCTCAAAAACTGAGTGTTAAATCAATAAAATAGGTCGAATTTCGAAATACTAACATCAATTACGGGTTGATAACAACAATTACTAAACGAGCCGAACCGCTAGTCGGCTTATTGGCCAACAATCAGAGCGAGCGCAGCGGGACGGCTCGAGTTATCAAGCCGTCGGCTTCACTGAGCCAAAAATGTCCAATTCGCATCTCAAAATCTAAATAATTTGAAGAAATTACCAAATTAGTCAGACAATTCAAGTAACAAACAACTCCTGCAAGAAAACACTTTGCAAACGCCTTTATATACATAAACAGCTCACAGCAGTCGAGTTTTGCGTTCAATGGTCAAAACTGCAAAAAGTTGTTTTCAAGCTGAACTCACCAAACATCATCCGTGCTGCACGGTCGTTTAGAACTATTAGTCGACTCTTCAAAACAACTCAAAGATGCGATAGTACACGAAAGTGCAAGAACTCAAAGCGTACAAATGCAGAAACTGACCAAAAATCGCTGGCAGTGAGCGCCGCTTCAAAGGGCCGATTTGAGCCTAACACAGTGCGATAAGAAAAGCTGTAAATTCACACGTATGACGAGGAAGCAGCGGAGCGCTGTTTGCACCATAAACATCAAAGTTAACACTGTTGGTCGTTGATGTGATCGTTGTTGTCGCTGGAAGGTTGGCTAAACTGAGAACGAGCAGCTGATGAGTGACTCATTGCAAATTATTTGAGTCGAGTTTAAGCGTCCCTGAATCGCATTGACAGCTTCCTCTGCAGATTACGGTACTCAAACCAGTTTTTGTGACTATTCGTTTGGCCTAGTCTTCTAACCGATTATTTGTCATTCGTTCCTCTTGACTCCAATTGGAACTGGTCTGTTCAGAGGTTTACTCTAAGACTTTTCAATCGTATTTTTGGCAGTTTTCGTTTTCAGTTTCAGTTAATAGTGGCATTTTGAAGGCTGGTCATGTACTGCACGTGCACGCTTGCCTAAGCGGTTCGTTTTGTTCTTGTTTTTGAGAGTTGATCGATAGCACTCAAGTTTTGCTTGCTCTGACCCATTTTTGATTGGATTAGGAGTTAAAATTCACTAACTTTGTTCATGGCGGACAAACTTGTGATTTCTGTCATCGGAGGTCAATGAGCCGAGGCTCATCAATCAAAGCAAAGATTAGTGAATGCTTACTTGAAGAATTCAAAACGCAGTGGTCATGTGATGGCTTAGCATATCGGAACAACATCAATATCATTATCAGCAATAAATCAAATAAAATCAGATGCATTTGTCATCAAGATTGCTAAACTTCATCTCGATTTTAATTGGCGCTGGATGATTGTGGGAAACATTCGTGAACATCTCCGCTGCGCTATGACGAGGATGTTTGGATCTCCAGACGATTAAGCTTCGATTCCGAATTGTTCTGCGACTGACCACGTTTTTGTTGAATTTTGCCTCAATTCTCTTCAAAGTTCCCTCAGAAATTGCACCGCAAATCGATTTGTAGTCAACTGCAAAGCGCACCGTCTGCAAAGCCGTTTTCCAGGCTTTGTGCGCTTCTTTGAAAACTTGAAACGGAAGTAGATGTGGCGTTTTCATCAACAGTAACTGGAATTGCGGTCTTTTTACGAAGTCAGCGAACAATCCGTTCACATCTTCAGTTTTAGTTTCTCCAGAAATCGTCAGGCTTCTCAAAAATAATGAATTCAACTGCCGCTTGAGGAGTTTGGTTACTTGGGAATACCGCTTGAGCGCCAGCGACGCCCAAGAGGAAGAAACGTGGAAAAAGCGCTGTACAGAAGTTAGCAATTCTCGACGATGATGAGAATGGACGATGACCTAACAGGGGATCGCCCGACAGATCTCCCCACTCTCCACGGGAGCGAAGCGTGAAGACCACTTTGCACCACCAAGCTGCCGTCGACCACAAGAAGCCAAGGGGTTTTTTAATCGCTTCCCTAATCCCAATTGATGACTGACCTAATAATCAGATTCTGTGATAATGTAGAAAAACTGGCTGCGATCAGCGCGTTACATGCAGCTACGAAAATGATTAATGATCGGATTAAACGGAAATTAACAATCTTTATTTCACTTCAACTACACCAACTCCATGTATTCAAACAAGCTAAGCGATTAGAGTGAAAAGCATTGTGACGTAAATGGCCTGACATTGCTCTGAACGGTTTGCAGGCGCACAAACGCTCATCTCCATCTGCGCTTCGTTAAGACAGGGATGTTCTGATTGCCATCTGAGTGAACGTCGCTTTCCATTTGTCTTGCAATCTAAGAGATTCTTCCTGAATCTCTTCTCAATTCTCTTTAGGGTTTTGTCAGAAATTGTACCGCGGATCGTGCCTTGAACTGCAAAGTGTTGTTGATTCGTTGACTCCCAGGTGGTGAACGCTTCTTCGATTACTAGGAACGGGAGAGGCGTCGAAAAGAGCTGTAGTAACTCAAATTGCGGCTTCTTCACTAATTCGACAAGCACTTCGTCCGGCTCTTCAATTCTAAGTCCTCCATAAATCGTCATCTTTCTAAAGTACGATGAATACAGTTGACGTTTGAAGAATTTCGTTATTTGAATCATTGCTGATTCAGATCGTCTGCAGTCGAGCGCTTCATACCAGACGACTTCAGCAAAACGAGTGTCGAGCAACTCGAGAGCATCAACAAAAAGATCAGGAATTGATTCAAAGATGATCAAACCGTAGAGTTGCGGTGCCTTCGCTATCAACTCCGAAAGGTCGTTCCAGCTTTCAACACGTGTGGAGCTAAAACAGCAACAGCACTGTGCAAATTCAGCCCAGGAACCTTGAATTAAAGCCAGCTCTGTCGCATCAGGCGCGTCCCGTATGTCCGTGCTGTGTACGACGTCTTGGACAATCGTTTTCGGTAGATTCGCGAAATCGTTGGCGAAGTTTAGCTTCAAGTGCTCCGTATATCGCTGATCGGCGTACAGGAACCGGATGCTTTGCCTGAGAAAATTCTTGAAGTCGCTCAATGTAATACGCTGCGCATCAACGGTCTCCAGGGTATGCTGTAGTTCAACACACTTGCTGACAACTGCGGAGAGTTGCCGGGCGCGATCCATCGAGAGATCGCAAAAACTAGGAGGCGTAACCGTAGCCTCCGATGCGAATGCATAATTGCGTTGAGTGTTCTCGACTCCACTGGAACGCAATTTTCTATCGGCTGTCGCAAACTCGCGGCCAAAATCCGCCCAGGAACCATTGAGTAGAGCAAGATTCGCAAAGTCTTCGTAGAATGCTTCACCACACGCTTCTGATTCCAAAACGCCGTCAATGACCTCGTTCGGCAGCCAGGCCAAGTCGTTAGCTAAAGGCAGCTTCAAGTGGTCTGTGTAGTCCTGGTGAGTGTAGAGAAGGTTGACAGTTTGCCTCAAGTGGTGGTCGAATTCTTTCGGAGTCATTAACACGGACCGTCTCGTCAATAAATCCTTGCTCTTGCGGGTGACTTCGGAAAGTTGTTTACTGCGATCCATTTCTGCTTTTGATCAGGCAAGGAAAATGTAGACTTAAATGTGCCGAAAGCAATGCACAACAGTGTCACAGTGCATTGCTTACCGACAACTGACCATGACGCGAGTTGGCATAGTTTTGCCGCCTCGCCGTCGTGATTCTCGTTAGTTGCACCTGTTTTTACGTACTGTGACGTGAACGCGCATCGCGATTGCAGTGTCTCACCCACTTGAGGCTCTAAGAATCTCTCACAAGAGAATGTTGCAGCTGTTAATCGTCGCAATTCTGGGGTTCTGAGATCCCAATTAAATTCTGAGGGATGGATAGGCTTAAAAAGGCCGTTTGGCCCAGAATCGATAAAAATTCACGATTTCCCGGTTGACTTCAACTTATACGTTTGGCGCGCGGTGGCACAACGCGATTTTCTTGAGAATCACGCGCAACGGCCGGAATTAGCCAGAAAACCCATCGCGGGACAATGCACGACCGTATAGAAAAGATTGGAATGTGCTTGGAACACTTCTGGCGACATGGGCTATCTCAATAATGCTGCCTCCGGACGCGATTGTCTTCTTGGTTTTCTCCGGTGTTTCGCGCTTTCTTTTTGGAGTGTGAAACCGAATTTAGCATTGCGTTGAAAAACCAAAGGTTGTGTTCTCTTAATTGGGCTAAGACTTCCATCGTTGCGCTCTCAGATTCACAAAAATCCGATTAATTTCTTCACGATTTCTTCAAGACGATCATCATGCCTTTGTGAATTTTTTTTGTCTTCTTCCCTAACGAAATCATCGCTGATGTCCTCGCTTTCGCCTGTGAAGATCCAACGCAGATCAGTATCAATCTTAAAACGGAAAATTGAGTTTCGGGAACATGGAAATTCATTGTTGCCGAGAACTTTGTTCTTTGTTCATGGCGGACAAACTTGTGATTTCTGTCATCGGAGATCGATGAGCCGGGGCCATAATCAAAGCAAACATTAGTGAAAGCTGACTTTCAAAACGCAGTGGTCATGTGATGGCTTAGCATATCGGAACAACATCAATATCATTATCAGCAATAAATCAAATAAAATCAGACGCATTTGTCATCAAGATTGCTAAACTTCATCTCGATTTTAATTGGCGCTGGATGATTGTGGGAAACATTTGTGAACATCTCCGCTGCGCTATGACGAGGATGTTTGGATCTCCAGTCGATTAAGCTTCGATTCCAAATTGTTCTGCGACTGACCACGTTTTTGTTGAATTTTGCCTCAATTCTCTTCAAAGTTCCCTCAGAAATTGCACCGCAAATCGATTTGTAGTCAACTGCAAAGCGCACCGTCTGCAAAGCCGTTTTCCAGGCTTTGTGCGCTTCTTTGAAAACTTGAAACGGAAGTAGATGTGGCGTTTTCATCAACAGTAACTGGAATTGCGGTCTTTTTACGAAGTCAGCGAACAATCCGTTCACATCTTCAGTTTTAGTTTCTCCAGAAATCGTCAGGCTTCTCAGATACGATGAATTCAATTGACGCTTGAGGAATGTCGTTACTTGGATCAGTGTTGATTCAGATCGGCCGTAGTCAGACCTTCCATACCAGACGACTTCTGAAAAACGAGTGTCGAGCAACTCGAGAGCATCAACAAAATGATGGGGAATGCTGAAAAACTGGATATGCTCGTAGAGTTGTGGCGCTTTCGCTTTGAGCTCAGCAAGGTCGGTTGTGTCGTAAACATCGGTATGACGGAAAAGACAAAAACCAAGAGCATATTTTGCCCATGAACCCTGGATCAAGGCAAGTTTTGTCGCCGCAGGTGCATCATCTATGATGCTAACGGTGGCGGCGATAATCGTATTCGGCATATTTGCAAAATCGTTCGCCAAATTCACCCCCAAGTGGTCCGTGTAGTCTTGATCGGCGCACATGAACTGGACGGTTTGCCTGAGAAAATCCATAAATTTGCTCTTACTTATGGTCTTTGATTTAGCGTTTTTAAGTGTCTCCTGCAGCTGTTGGCATTTTCCAACGACCTCGGCGAGCTGCCGGCTGCGATCAATCGAGAGATCACAGAAATTCGCGTCATTAAACGTTGCGTCTGGTGCATATTCATATTGCGCATCTCCTTGGTTCACACCGTAAGATGATCGTGATTTTCTATCAGATCTGGCAAATTGTTCGCTGATTTCCGCCCAGGAACCGTTGAGCAGAGCGAAATTTGCAAAATCTTCATAGCATGCGTTATAGTAATCTCCAGATTCCAGGACGTCTTCGATGAGCTTGTTCGGCAGCCAGGCAAAATCGTTCCGGCAGCGCAATGCTGGATCGGCCGTCGCAAATTTGTCGCCGAATTCCGCCCAGGAACCTATGATTGACGCCAGATTTGCAAAGTCGTCGGGTTTAGCTTGACCGCACGCTTCAGACTCGAGGACATCGTGGATGATCTCGTTCGGCAAATAAGCGAAATTGTTGGCCAAACCTAGCATCAAGTGGCGGGTGTAATCCTGGTGTGAGTAAAGGAGATTGACAGTGCGCCTGAGGTGCCCGATCAAGTCACCCTTGCTTTTGCGCTCGCGACGTTCATTCATCAGCTCCATGCTCCATTTAACGACCGTAGAGAGCTGCTTGCTGCGATCCATTTTTGCACTGATTTGGACGATTGTTTCTTTTATAAATTTACCATAAGCAACGCAAACGATGTGTTTAAGCATTGCTCACGATGATTCCGTAAAGGAATGACCTTCTCGTGACCAGCACGACTCTCGCCGCGCCCGCGTTTTAACACATTGCATTGTATCGCCTATCAGCCCCGATTAGCGCCCCGATAAGTTGCAAAGAAGCGTGATTTTCGGTGTACATGAGGAAATTGGAATAAACGTGATAACTCGAACGTGATCTCGACGGTCGGTTGTCTCCCTCTCACCTCACGACAGACCTTTTTCGCGTGGTTCTAATGCTGCAAATCGATGCACAAATCGATAAAGTAGTGATTTGAAGTTCTCACGACAGTTCGGTAACAAACAACCCGGTTCTCTCAGTCGAATTTCTGTATTCTAAATAACAGACAGTTCGAAAACAGACAATTTAATTATATGTAGACAGACACAACAAACAAATAACAGACAGTCACTTACAATTAGTCGGTAACTTTAGTGACAGACAGTTTGATAACAGACATGTAGCAGGCCTGTTCGGACCAAAAACGCAATAACTAGACATTGTACTCCAAGATAGCTCACAACCCGAGCTTTTTACAGAAGCTATGTCTGTGTGAGGTACATATAGGACGTTTTGTCTGTTATCGGACGGCCTGTCACCGAAATGTCCATATTCACGACTCAATAACGATTCTCTTAAAGCCATTATTATTTTAAAACTATTTTCATTTGAAAATTTCATATTTGAAATTCAAAGGGATAAAAGGAAAAAGCATCCTGATTGTAGAAGGCCATCGCAAGTTGAACTTGCATAGTTTTTGGCATAGAAAAACGAGTTTCATAGTTTTTGCACGCACACATCTCCATCCGCTCCTTATTTTGCAAAGGATGATGCGAAGACCATTTGAAGAACTTAACATTCCGAACTGTTTCGCAATCTATCAGATTTTTGCTGAATTTCTCTTTAATTCTCTTCAAGGTTTCCTCAGAAATTGTACTGCGGATTGACTTGCGTTGAACTGCAAAGCGCGTTGCTGTCTCCCAGGCTTTGAACGCTTCTTCGTATAATTCAAACGGAACAGGGGTTGTCATCCACGTCCCAAATTGTAGCTCTTCAAACTGCGGCTTCTTCACGAATTCAAGAAGCTCTTCGTTCAGCTCTTCAATTCTTGTTTCTCCAGAAATTGTCAAGCTTCTCAGATAGTCGGATTCCAATTGCCGCTTCAGAAATTTCGTTACTTGGATGCGTCCTGGTTCAGATCGGCTGAGCTGAGACCAATCATTCCAGACGACCTTCGAAAAACGAGTTCCGAACGATTCGAGAATTTTGCACAAATGAATTGGAATTGCTTGAAATCGGATCGACTCGTAGAGTTGTGGCGCTTTTGCTTCCAAATCAATGTTGTGATGAACAATGGTGTAGCCTAAACAGTAGTAATCAATTGCACACCGCGCCCACGAACCCTGAATCAAAACAAGATTTGTCACAGGAGACGAAAATTCGTCATCTTCAATGTCTACGTTGCCAACGATGTCGTGGACGATGTTGTTTGGTAAAAACGCAAAATCGTTTGCCAAATTCAGCTCCAAGTGGTCGGTGTAGTCTTGATCGGCGCACAGAAACTGGACGGTTTGTCTGAGAAGATCTTTTAAGTCGTTCCATGTAATGCGCTCCGCATCGGGGTTCTTGAGGGTCTCCTGTAGCTTTAGACACTTGCCAACGACATCGGAGAGCTGCCGGCTGCGATCGATCGAGAGATCACAGAATTATACGTTCGTGCGAACTTGTTCGGCATCGTTCTGAACTTCACTGGAACGCAATGTTCTATCGGCCGTCGCAAACTCGCGGCCAAAATCCGCCCAGGAACCATTGAGTAGAGCAAGATTCGCAAAGTCATCATAGAATGCTTCCCCACAGGCTTCTGATTCCAAAACGTCGTGAATGACCTCGTTCGGCAGCCAGGCCAAGTCGTCGGCTAAAAGCAGCTTCAAGTGGTCTCTGTAGTCCTGGTGAGTGTAGAGGAGGTTGACTGTCTTCATGAGATGGTCGTTCAATTCCTTCGCGTTTGTGAGCCCGCGATTCGAGATCAATTCCATGCTCTTGCGGGTGACCTCAGAAAGTTGTTTACTGCGAACCATTTCTGCTTTTGATTAGGCAAGGAAAGTGTTGAATTAAATGCGCCGAAAGCAATGCAGAACAGGGTTATCATGCATTGCTTACCGACAACTGACCATGACGCGAGTTGGCATTCGTTTAGCTGCCTCGCCGTCGTGGTTCTCGTTAGTTGCACCTTCTCTAATTCGCTGTTTACGCACTTTGACGTGAACTATTTTTGTCGAAATTCTCTTCTTCGATGCACTTGAGGAGGTCGGAGCGAGGTTAAACTCTGTATATTTAGCTACTGGTGGTGAGTATCACAACTTGGCCTTCAACGAACAACAGTCCTTAATTTTGTTACATGCATTGCTTGTTTAAAACTGACCATAATGCGAGTTGGCGATTATTGTGGTTGTCCGCACTTTGTCGATTAAGATGGAATATGAGACAAATCGATTGAATCAATCGCCTTTAAACGCCAGACGAACAGAGATTAACGCAACATGATGGTAAATCAGTAAATCTGCATTGCAGATCACCACGGTAATTAAGAATTTGTAGAGTAAACGATCACCTTATATGCAGATTCTGTGCATACATGGTAATTTTACTTGATTTTCATTATGAATTTTACTCTCCAAATTCTTCATTACTTCACTCGCAGTCGAAATGCGTACATTAGTGCTGGGAAGCGCCGTCCTGACGTAATAATTATCAGTCTGTTAGAGCACTCTTTTCATTCTTTTCAAGCGACTCGGCGCACGGAATTCTTTAGTAAAAAGCGAAAGAATTGTTTGCTAGAATGCGCCAACTGATGAGGGAATGACCCAGGTGGCTAGAGATCGGTTAGCGGCCGATTGCATCGCTACAACCGAGCAACGCTTACGCTTCGGACGACCAGAGAACATCCAGCAACTGATCCTAGAATCATGTTTGCCAGATTTTGCCAAAATCCGTACTTAAGAAATGACCTGATATCGCCATTTGATTTGTGTTTTGTGCGGGGAAGCGCGAACTCTGTCCCCTGACGCAAAAATTTAGCTGTCGGCCAACTCCAACTCGGAGATGCCGCACGGGTCAGCCGGGAGCCAAAGTGCAATGCCCCAGCCTCGCCATGGATTCGCCGCCTTGGTGATCGCGGCGAGATCCCAGCCAGGTAAGTTTATGATGAGTCCATCGCCGGCCACCCAATGACCGCGCAATCGCATTGCTACAACGGTGCGGTCTGTCTGACGCAGGCGAACAGAGAACAATGAGGACAACCAACATCTAGACACACGCGCTGAATCAACATCGATGTCAGTCTCTATTGTTAAACATTCTTGACGTCATCTGAGCACTGAGAATCAGCTAAGCACTCTCTCTGCCCGATTTCCTACCAATAAATATGTTCGTTCTTTCATTTATCAGTGTGCAAAATCCGTACTTAAAGGGACAGTGACATCGCCCCAAAATGGTCTTCGATTTTTCTGAAATTTCGACTACCCCCACTAATTCGACCCTTGCGACCTCGATGGTGAAATCAGAATTCTTGTAGGACATCTCAGTACTGAGCTATAAAACTTACATTTCCTAGAAAATCAGTGGTCCTGTCGCGATTTGCTTGCGGTCGGATATGCATTGTACGGTCATTCACTGACTGCGGATTGCGAAGTTGGCTGTTCTCTGGCTATTTCCGGCCGTTTCACGTGATTCTCATGGCATGAGCGTTCCTCCCGACCTCGAATTGGTCTGGAACGGCCATGGACATACAGAATTGTGGCCATTTCGGTGAGAAAAGCAAAAAAATCGCGATTTACCGACGCGCGCCAAAGTCCACGGCGACCGCAAAGCACGAATTTTCGTCGCTTCTCGACGATTCAGCAAAGATTCTGTGTTTCCTTGGCCATTTCAGACTAAATCAAGGTTGGGAGGAACGCTCATGTCGTCAGAATCACATGAAACGGCCGGAAATATCCAGAGAACAGCCATGGCAGAAACATGCGTTAATTTGCCAGTCGTTTCCAGAATATCGGTAAGCAATGCGTGAAGATACCAGTTTTGCGTTGCTTTTGGCATATTTAAGTTAACAATTACCTTCCTAATTAAAAAAATGGATC